>DWHK01000098.1:0-18515 GCA_018247855.1 Graphium androcles | reverse complement strand
GGTTCGAACTGCCAGTTCCGCATCAACATGTGCGACAGCTCGCCGTGCGACAACGGCGCCACGTGCCACGACCACGTCACCTTCTACACCTGCCACTGCCCCTACGGATACACGGGCAAGCACTGCGAGGCCTTCGTCGATTGGTAATTGTCATTTTTATATTAACTAAAATAAATAGTCTTCCCAACTGAATTTGAGCCACGGCGGCCACTCTACTCAGAGATCAGTCAACTGCGCTATAATATCTCCTATATTCCTCTCGATTCCTTTACTCTCATAGACTGGTGGGACGGATATCCGATACGACCGGAGCGTGATCAGTTGCAGGACCGACGCATGGATCATCTTTATTTTCAGGGTGATAAATCGGCATTGCCCTAACCCAACCGAGAAACAACAACACAAAGAAAAAACCTTGTGGGATTCGAACCCACGAATAAAATGTTTACTTACGTTTGGGTTTAGTTGCCTGTTAGGAAGGACAGGGATAGATTTTATATATTAGGTCAACATTTAAAATAGGTATAATATTAATAGACGAGACAGAATAGGTAGTAATATAAAAAAAGAACTGAGTCTGAATATATTTTATTCATCATATTATCATAGCACCATGAAATTGTCAATTATCGTTATTCAATATATAACTGCATTTACATATTAATTATCAAAAATATCTGCAATCAGATGCTGAGTGAATCTGTTATTTATTAATGCTATTTTGCAATCTCATATTTGAATATATCTGATACATGTTCAAATGCATAGTACTTTTGCAGTACTCCTAAATGATGTATGCAAATTTTCAATCAAAAACGAACTTTATTGTGTAGGTGCGAGAACATGCCGTGCGAGAACGGGGCGACGTGTTCCCAGAAGGGGCCCCAATATTCGTGCACGTGTGCGCCCGGGTGGTCAGGCAAGCTGTGCGACGTCGAGATGGTCTCGTGCAACGACGCCGCGCTGAGAAAAGGTAACTAGTTGAAATGTCATTAATATCTTTTGAATGTTCAAAGATATCTGGGCAGATAGTCAATCTGTCGAAACATAGTCAGCAATAAAAAAAAGCTACCAACCTTTGGATAGCACTAGATTATTTCTGTATGATTTTCAGTGAAAATTTTAGAAATATTCACAGAATTATCCAAGAATTTTCCATTTATTCTAAACACTTTTAATGTTTTGGATGTCAAGTCGGACCAATTATTTTTGTTGTAGGTGTCAAACTCAACCAACTGTGCAACAACGGCACATGCGAGGACATCGGCAACTCCCACCGGTGCCACTGCCTGGACGGGTACACCGGCTCGTACTGCCAGAAAGAGATCAACGAGTGCGACTCGGCACCTTGTCAGAACGGAGCGCAGTGCAAGGACTTAGTAGGGACCTATCAGTGCCAGTGCGCGAAAGGCTTCCAAGGCCAGAACTGCGAACTCAACGTGAACGATTGCCTGCCCAACCCGTGTCAAAATGGCGGCACATGTCACGACTTGATCAACAACTTCTCCTGCTCCTGCCCCTTCGGAACACTCGGCAAAATCTGCGAGATCAACGTGAACGACTGTAAACAGGACGCGTGCCACAATAACGGCAGCTGCATAGACCGAGTGGGAGGTTTCGAATGCAAGTGCCCGCCTGGCTTCGTCGGCCCGAGGTGCGAGGGCGACATTAACGAGTGTCTATCGAATCCGTGTTCTGTCCCAGGAACGCAAGACTGCGTGCAATTGGTCAACGACTACCACTGCAACTGCAAACCGGGCTATATGGGAAGACACTGCGACGCCAAAGTTAATTTTTGCGCGAACTCGCCGTGCCAAAACGGCGGCATATGCACTGCTATTCAGGGCGGCCACGAATGTTTATGCGGAGACGGTTTCTACGGGAAGAATTGCGAATACTCCGGATACGCGTGCGACTCAAACCCATGTCAGAACGGTGGATATTGTCGCACTTCGGAGATAGGAGACTACGTATGCGACTGTCCGTCTGGATTATCCGGGATCAACTGCGAAATAGACTCGATGAACGAATGCTTGAGTAACCCTTGCAAACACCCTGAAGCCCGATGCATCGACAAGCCGGGTGACTTCCTTTGCTATTGCCCACGTCAATGGACCGGAAAGATCTGTGATATACATGATCCGCATTCTAGAGGTGGTTACGGAAGCCCAGTCTCCGGCGTGTACAGCAAGAACCCGGGTCTAAACTTCCAAGAATTAGATCTGGCTTTCCAAAGAGAACAGTGCGTGAAGTTAGGATGTAAAGAGAAGCAGGCTGATCATCATTGCGACGAGGAATGCAACACTTACGCTTGCGAATTTGACGGAAACGATTGCTCATTGGGCATCAACCCTTGGGCGAATTGCACGGCGCCTATCAAGTGCTGGGAAGTGTTCATGAACGGCGAATGCAATGAAGTTTGCAACACCCAGGCGTGTCTCTTCGACGGTAGAGACTGTCAGAAATCACTACAGCGGTGCAACCCTATTTACGATGCTTACTGTCAGAAACACTATGCAAACGGGCACTGCGACTACGGGTGCAACAATGCCGAGTGCAACTGGGACGGACTCGATTGCGAGAATGAACCCCCGGAATTGGCTGAAGGTGTAATGTCGGTGATACTGTTGATGGACGTCCGTACCTTCAAGGAAAATTCGGTTGCCTTCTTGCGTGATATAGGTCACCAATTGCGGACCACAGTCGTGATAAAGAAGGACCACCTCGGCAACGACATGGTATACCCATGGAAGGGATCTACAGACGTCGGCCTCCAAGATACGGAGTTTGGAAAGAAACACCAGATAGTGTTTACAGAGAGGGGTCAGTCCGGCGTACAAGTCTACTTAGAGTTAGACAACCGAAAATGCTCAAGTATGTCCGGGGCCGAGTGCTTCTTCTCGGCCAAGGAAGCCGCCGAATTCCTGGCGGCCACCGCTTCCAAACACTCGCTATCGCCGGACTTTCCGATTTTCCAAATAAAGGACGTGCCGGCATCGGACCAACCGGTCGATATGCCAACCAATTCGAAATACGTGTTCATCGGTGTAATCTTGGTCCTTCTCGCTGGATTACTGATCGGCGTATTGGTCACCGCGCAGAGGAAACGCGCCGCTGGAATCACCTGGTTCCCTGAAGGTTTCATACGCAATAACTCGTCCACCAGGCGCCGTTCTAGACGTCGCGTTCCAGATGGGCAGGAAATGAGAAATCTAAACAAGGGTGCAATCGGTTGCATCGATGTGGACATCAACGGTGGACATATTGGGCCTCCCCATTGGCCAGACGATGACGACGATGGTTCCGCGCCTCCTAGAGCTAAGAGAGCTAGAGGTCCAGGGGACTCTAATGGGGCTCCAGGGGGCTATGCATCTGACCACACGGCTATCACGGACTATGAAGAAGCTAGTCACGACTCGAGGGTCTGGACCCAGCAGCACCTTGACGCAGCTGATATTCGGGTGCCACCCAGCATGATGACGCCCCCGGCAATCGTAAGTAACCAAGCATTGTTTGTGTTAGTCATATTTTTTCACTCTTTCTCTCATTACATTTGATTTAAAGTCTATGAAAATGTCCACAATAACAATTTAGTCGAATTTGCTATAAATTCCTCTCGCCATCCGAGCTTACTCCATGACTGTTAAACGACTCCAACCACCTAAATCTAAACTCGTATCAGTTTTTTGCATATGATCTTTTTATTTAAAGATCATATGCAAAATATGATACATCATTAAAACCTCGACATTCAAATCTATTTACAACCAATTTGTTTTTTTCCAATTAAACGTAGTGAGAAAGTAAACATACATAAGTCACACAATAATCCCGCCACAAAGATAGAGCAAAAACGTTTGATATGGATAGATAATATTATTTTCTGTTGATATTTTTCAATTTAAAAGCAATTCAGCGTAATAGGTGAAGCCTTGCCTTGTACCTGTAACTAGAATAGACTGTAGTTAGACGACTTCCATTAAACAAGTGTATCTTCTTCCAGCACGATGGGCACGTGGATGTAAACGCTCGAGGACCCCTGGGTATGACCCCGCTCATGGTGGCAGCCATCCGGGGCGGAGGCCTGGACGCCGGCTCGGACGCGGAGGACGAGCAGACCGCGCACATCATCTCCGAGCTGGTGGCCCAGGGCGCGCAGCTCAACGCGGCTATGGACAAGACCGGGGAGACCAGTCTGCATTTGGCTGCTAGGTGAGTAATCGCCCATTATTCAATTCTTTGACCTAGTGCTTTAACGCGTCTTACACTCTCAAAAGACTTGTATTAGATAGCCTAAACTTTAACTTCTGAGTCTGTCTATCATACACAAGCAAATAGGATACGGCTAATTTACCATTTTACTTATAATGAAACGATTAAATGGGGTTTACTAACGAATCATAATTCTTATTTTCTTTCTAACAGCGGCTAAAGAACATCATTTACCTAATAGTGCTCAAAATTCACCTAGCATAGCAACGTGCAAGTCTAAGTGATACACAAATGTTATTGTTTGCATTTGTAATTTATCTTTCACTAAAGTTTAATTATCTATATTTGTCATATGGAATACATATATTTAACTTTGGTTCTTTGAGCCGGATCTCTAACGACATTATTAAATTCATACATGTCTTCCCATTCTATCTGATAAATCTAGATGTTATATATCTACATTCATATCAAACATTTAATTCTCACACATCCTTCCATATTTAGATACGCGAGAGCAGACGCAGCTAAACGCCTCCTGGACGCGGGCGCGGACGCCAACTCTCAAGACAACACTGGACGCACTCCACTCCATTCGGCCGTGGCGGCGGATGCCATGGGCGTGTTCCAGATACTTCTACGGAATAGAGCTACGAACCTCAATGCCAGGATGCATGATGGAACTACGCCGTTAATACTCGCTGCTAGGTAAGTCATTATACTAAAAACTTAATTAATTATACTACAAGCCAAAATTCCCGTGACTGTTCTCTAATATAGACTCTACGAGTCTCTAAGAAGAACTGATGCAAAACTATAGGTATTTTTGTAAAGATATATATACACAATAAGAAATTTATTTGCGTACAAATAAATTTAATTATGCGCATGTTTTTATTGTTAATTTCCGCTTATAACTTAAATTATGATACAGACTTAATTAACATACATGCCTTTTTATGTGGAGATAAACAAATATTTTGTCTCAAAATATTTATATATACAGATATTTATAGAAATCTTTAGATCGGTCTACTAATGTTAATTATTTAACAAAAATATTATTATTATTAATGTTGACTCTACTATTAAACTCATAAAGCCGTCCATAAACTTTAACTCTATTATTTTACCAAACAGGTTGGCGATCGAGGGCATGGTGGAGGACCTGATAAACGCCGATGCAGACATAAATGCAGCTGACAACAGTGGCAAAACCGCATTGCACTGGGCCGCGGCAGTTAATAATGTGGATGCCGTCAACGTACTGTTGGTGCATGGTGCTAACAGGGATGCGCAGGATGACAAGGTAACATATTGAAAAATTCCTTAACGTAAACGTATTGCAGAACGTTTGGAATTAAGGTCATTAATGTATTTTTGGGGAGGTGTGTTGGTAAATTGGAAGGAATAAGGGATGAAATGAGACAATAGCGTTATGAGCTTCACCGTTAGCGTCTTAGCGACTCTTTCTTTTTCTGTTTTCCTGTGTTTTTTTGCGACTACTGATCGTAAATTTTGTGTCTGTTTGTTTATAGACTTCGCCACTTTATTTTTTCTGTGCATATTCTTGAAATTTAAAAATTGAAATCTCCAAAAATATGACAGTTAATAATTAATGTGTATATCAAAAATATATTTAAATTTTTTACATTTGTAGAACAGGAGGTAACAAATTTTAAATATTTAACCTTCGGTTGTGTTTTAATTTCATTTCGTTATACCGATTACCTGAGCTTTGCTTCAATTAGTTGTATATAAGCTAAAGAATTTTCATCTCAAACATCATTCGCATGTTTGTTGCAACATCACTTTGATTCCGCGAGATACCGCCGCCGATTACGCCTAAACCGCAGCTCGTGCCTTGTGGCGCTTGCAGGACGAGACGCCGCTGTTCCTGGGCGCGCGCGAGGGCTCGTACGGCGCCTGCCGCGCGCTGCTGGACGCGCTGGCCAACCGCGAGATCACCGACCACATGGACCGGCTGCCGCGCGACGTGGCCCAGGAGCGCATGCACGACGACATCGTGCGCCTGCTGGACGACCACTGCCCGCGCCCGCCGCACCACCACCTGCTGCGTGAGTGCCGCCGCTCGACCCACTGCGGCTGGGTTGCCACTCCTACTATTTCCCTGATGTTCACCTGATGCCAACGGTGAAGGAAAACATCGTGGGGAAACCTGCATATCTTAAAAAAAATATTTCTAAGATGTGTGAAGTCCACCAATCCGCACTGGGGCCGCGTGGTGGATTAAGCCCTATATCCTCTGTCTAGAGAAGACCTTTGCCCAGCAATGGGATGATTTCAAAATAGGCTATTACTTTCACCTGATGTCAGCCTTGGAAATTGGATAAAACAGGTTAAAGGGTAGAATGGGTCAGGACTATAAATAGCCATCCGGCAACCGTCATATATACTTCATTCTATGCAGGCTCTGTGAAGCCTTTAGCCCCTTCTATCCAATAAATCATTCTGTATAAGACTGATGACGTTCACACAACTCTTCGGAAGTTGTAGGTATATAAATGGAAACGGAATCTCTTAATATCTGGTAAACAAACTGCTAGGTTGTTAACTTTTCTCAATTAAAAAAATTTGCATGCTTGGTTATTTTATCTTGTCATGGTTATATTACTGTCTGTCTGTCTAGGAACGTTTTATCAAATTTTGTTGAATCGTAGCATAGACATAACTTTCTAGATTAAGTTACGCTTCTGACAAACAAACCGAAAAGAAAACCAATATATCCGTTAGATGGCTGCGATGTTACAGTCGCACAGACACGCGTTAAAATTATAATTTTTTTTCTTATTGACGGGGTTGAAGAAAATGATAGTAATGTACTGACTGAAAATATTATCGAAATATAATTAACATCTTAATACTAGTGGCAAAAAAAATGTTTTATTCCCCTTTCGATTAATAGGACAAAATTGTAAAAATATTGCATTTTTGCTAAATACCTACTATGCCACGAGTTAAAAATTCAGCCTCGTTCATTTGAACACCGAATCCGGCAAGTTTCGTTTAAGTACTTTGTAGTTACTGTATTACTATCTTCTCGTTGTTTGAATACAACTTCACCGCACAATAATAAAAGTTGTATTATTAACAATGAATCCATTATATAATAGTTTTATTAATACGCATTCATTATTGCGATCTAGTAATCTCTCTGAATAAACATATCTAACTAAATATATATTTTGTTCTTCTTAGCATCACCGAATCCGCACCCGCAACTCATAAGTCAACCGACGGTGATATCCAGCGCGAAAGGCAAGCCCAAGAAGCCCCGCGCAAAGCCAGGCCCCGACAGCCCCCAGGAGCAGGCTTACGACAACAACAATTTACAACACTCGCAAATACGACGGTAAGAAACCCATTAAAATAAATGGAAAGATTTGTTGAGATAAACGTAGGGGAAAATTGACAAGTCTCCAAGATATCTTTGAAGTAAAAAACTTAACAATAATGTAG
Organism: Graphium androcles; assembly: GCA_018247855.1. Lineage (NCBI taxonomy): Eukaryota > Metazoa > Arthropoda > Insecta > Lepidoptera > Papilionidae > Graphium > Graphium androcles. Next base: position 10,823 of record DWHK01000098.1, on the reverse strand, counting down.
TTTAGATATCAGAATATCATTTATTGTACAAAACAAGCAAATCTTGTAATTATAAATACATTGAACAACTTATTTAGCCTTAATTGTTATATTTTTATAAACAGGAAGCCAAGTGTAAAAAAGAGTAATAAGAAAGTGGCCCAAGAGGTGCCGCAGAGCGTGGAGAGCCTGGGCTCGAGCTTAAGTCCAGTTGAATCACCGCTCCAAAATTTACAGGTACGTATCATTGCTATCTTTATAACCGTGTATTGTTTTATATAAATAAATATGTCACCTACTTCTATTTTTTTTTATCTTCGGGCGAATCTTAAAATTTTCTTAGATCAATTTTAATCATCATGATTAATAACTAATCTGAAAATAAGGAAACAAACATACTATAAGTACAGTGTAATATTAGTTAGAAAAACTTAAATGGTCCTTCGAGCCGGATAGCACTATAAATAACTGTATGGGAGAAATGTTTTATTGAGTGAATTTCGTTCGATCTACTAGAATGTCAACCAACCGCGCTAGATAATACATAGAACCCATGGCCGTTGATGTATTAAACAAGGGCCAACACCACTAGGTGGCGGATGTCGTTAAATATATGAAGTATACTATCATAAGTTGTACATAGGACTTGCCGTCGCCGTACGACGCGACGTCGTTGTACTCGAACGCTATGGCGCAGTTCGCGGGCATGGAGCAGCTCGTCCAGCACAAGCAGCCGCCCAGCTATGAGGACTGCGTCAAGGTATCGTGTCTGCCCTACCAGGTACTTGCAGCTTACGCGTGCTTTTCACTTACACTGCTAACTCCACCCCGTAGAGCATTACTTCGCTTCAATATGAGCTATAAGTCTTCATTTGCTTGAGGCCCCATACTTCTGTCCTGTGAAGCTGTATAGTTTGTGAATCCAAAGATGCGATGTAATACTAAGTAACTCGCCTTGCACATTTACATTCGGACCGGACGATACGTGTATGGGGCTTTAAATAAATATTAAATATGTCATTTAGCATATAACTTTTTGCACTAATCTTAATGTCTCTTTAGACGATGAGAATTAATAATTTATAATATTTATTTTACGTTTAAAATTCCCTGCGATTAATCATTAATATGCTGAGCTGGTAATATATACATCTATTAATATCTCTCTCCCTTATGGTTTCATTTGACTTAAACACTTCGTAGTTTAAGCCCAGCGGAGACCATTTCAGTAGTTTGTACCGTCTATGGTAATCACTATATATGTATCTAAAAATTGTGTTACTTAGCATATTATATTTGTCCGTTGGTCCGTTGCAGACGGGTCAGACGCTGCAGTACGGCGGCGGCGCGCTGGGCGCGTCCCTCTCGCCGCCCTACTCCAACCACTCCAACCACTCCAACCACTCGCCCACTCACAGCAACCACACGACGTCGCCGCATGCATATATAGGTCAGTATAGCACTATATCAAACACTATATACATACATACAATCGACGATACGACTTAAGTTCTGTCTACGGTCACTATATATATAAAGAAAGGGAGGTAAAATGTTCCGACATCTATTAAGTTTATAGAGTTTATAGAGTTCTTAGAGCACATCATGTTAAACAGCTTTTAATACACTTATCAAGCAGCTCGATTGGGAAAATCTAACTACTTCACGTACAAAGTTTCTGAGGTGACCAGATACATTTATTATATAGAGAAAGGTTGGCAAGTGAGTAAATGGTGTTAATACCTGCTGTTAATTGACTTCGTCGGATACGCATAACATTCGAAGAGATGGATGTACGTCGCCAGCCTGGAAATTTGGATGGATTAGCTTTATTGGATAGTATGTCAGAATTATATTAAGGATTCGAAGGGAAAGGAGAGGGAAAAATGGGGATAAGAATGGCCATTCGGCAACCAAAAAAGTCATGCACTTTATTTTAAGCTGACTGTTGTGAAGAGGCCGTAGAAGCGCAGCAAGAGCTGTATGAAAAGTTTTATGGCTATTCCTACTTTTTTCTGATTCTTTCTTTTCCAAGTTTATATATGCTATATACTAATAGCTTATCTCTCTAGTGACTGCCTAATGACCTATTCTAGATTATTAACTCTTCCAGTGTTGTAGGTGTCAATGGTTATTTCTTAACATCAACTTGAGAAAAATGTAGATATATCCAACAATCGTCCTAAACATGTATAGAGATCATAATCGCAAGTACCTTTTCTCACCTACACATATACACGCAGCAGCTCTAAACACGTTCTACAATCGACAATCGTCCTTCACAATCGCTTGCATATCCACGCAAGCAAAAGCCGCCCCTAAGCCTCGCTAATAAAGTCCATGGTGCGGCAGGGTCCCCGTCGCCGGGCAAGTCGCGGCCCTCGCTGCCCACGTCGCCGGCGCACATGGCCGCGCTGCGCCACTCGCACCAGCACCAGCTGGACGCCGCCACCTACTCCGCGCTGGCTCACTTGAGTAAGTACATAATCAATATTTTGACATAAAATTACAAAACACCGACTTAAAAGTGTACTTTCGTAAAATCGGTTCACAAATAACGGAAAAATAGATCAAAAAAAACATCCCCGTCTAACATATAACCTCCTCCTTTTTTCAAAGTCGGCTAAATACATTATACTAGGGGACCTGGTTGGCGTTATCCTACCGGAAATTTAGCAAACGATAGCAGTGCCACCTACCAGGTCCAATTGTGAATCTAAACCACCCGAACACACACAAAATTTCATTAAAATCGATCCACCCGTTAAGGAAGAGTTTAATTACAAACACACGCACAAAAGATATATATATAAAAGATTATCTTTATATTTATAAATCTTAATACATACTCGAATAAGTTTATACGATCTCCGAAACGGTCCGTTTGACTTGAAATTTGCCATACTTACTGCTTTACCTAAAAAAATATAAAAAAATAGACATGAGTGAAATCCCGGGACAAGCTAATATATAACACGTATTTAAGAAAAACAAGTAGATGCCAGTCGCTCTGTATAAAATCTGATATTTCGGTATATTTGGTTGAATTAGAAGCCAATAATAAGTAATTTGGGAATGATGCTAAGAGGGAGAGGAGACTGGTATCTCAATAGCAAATGAACTTTGGCCTGTGTTCTCTTTTGTCTATAAACTTTTACTTTGCCAAATGTCACACTTACCCGCGCGCGCAATATATTTAAGGTATCTTTTGTTCATTCTTTAAAAATGAATTTAATATAGTCATATACACATATAGAAAAGTACTACCGTCATCATTTCGGAATTTAAATAAACGCAACGAAAACAAATCTTGAACAATATTCCTAATCACACCGTCTATTTTAATCACTCCACACTTTTTTACGCACCCAGTATTGTTATACTTAGCATATTTGTAAAATTTGCGCCATTTAAAACTTTCCAAACCCCATATTAATATAATTTGCCCCCTCAGGTGCGAACGGGCAACACAACGCGCAGCTGCAGGCGGTGATGACGCACGCGGCCGCCTTGGGCCAAGTGCAGGGACAACACCCCGCGCTCACCAACATGATATCAGGTACCTAGTTTTCACAATTTACCCTCTTATTATCTTTCAACAGGTTTCATCCTAAAAAGTTAACCATATTTGAAGGTTGGTTGGCGCAGTTGCTAAGCCGTTGGCTTCGGCGTCGCGGGTCGTGGGTTCGATTCCCACCCGGAACAGTTATTTGTAGGAATTTCAAATTTGTTCAAATAATTGTTGTGTTGTGTGTATGTGTAAATTTGCCCTTGCAACCCAAGCCATAGAGCAGAGCGTAGTCAGGGCAGTGTTTTAAAAAAATTGACAATAAATTGCACACGGGTGATGTTACAGCCAACACTTAGCATTGACACTGTCTATACCGTCAATCTTTATAGTATTTTGCAGTTTTATTTGTCACTGTTGTGAAAACAATAACATAAACATATTAAATGCGTGTTCTATCAATAGTATTTATACTATTGATAGAACACGCATTTAATATGTTTATGTTATTGTATGTTATTATACATAATATATATATATTTTATGTATAAATACACTTCTTGATTCAACTTTATCTTAGTAATAATTAGCCCTCCCTTGCTAATGTCATGCCTGGCCAAAGAACTGTCAATGTTCTAATAAAAAGTAAATCGTTAGAAAGTCTGACTATCTGCTTTAAGTTGTAATTATTTTTAATACAATACTTCCAAGCCCTAACCTTGTCTTTCTCTTCCAGGCATAGGTCTATACGGCAGCTGGGGCATCGGTGACACCTTCCCCACTCCTTCCCCAGAATCTCCCGACCAATGGTCGACCCCCTCCCCACAAACTCCACTTACCCAGTCCCCGCACTCCGATTGGTCGGATCGTGCGGCCCTATCGCCCAATGACATGCAACAGACGAACAAGGGGACCGAAGCCATATATATATAACAATGCAACTGACAGAGCGATTTTGAACTCTATCCTGTAGCGATAAGGTCGCTTAATACGTTGGAATTGTAAATGATTTTGTGGCCATTTAAAAGCGAAGTTTGGATTAACAAGAATATTCACAGAAATCGACTAAACATATCATTTCTAATGTTAACTTGCAATACTTGCAAGTCATATTTTTCGGCAAATGTAGTAATGTATCGGGAATAAGTTGTGCAAATTTCTCGCTAATACAAGCTTTGCTTCGAAATGTGCCACTAAATTCATTAGTAAATAAGCTGAGTAATATGGAATTGCTCAATTGCTTTATTGTTTTAAAACATGTTTAAAAACAATTTGTTTGTTTCATATAATCTTGGTGCATTAACAGCGGTGTCGTTAAGGTACTAAATGTAAATTATTAATGAAATTCCGTAGGCTGTATTTCGATGTTGCAGAAACTCAGATTTGATATTAACGAACGCCGGTCGCAGGACAATCTCCGGGTGCTAGGGCGGTTATTATAGGCTGATATGTACAGCCATGACTCGAGCAAGTGTATGACTATCTGTATGTTTGTATTATTGTGTATTTGTTGCTCCCGATATATTACCAGTGTTGCCAAGCTACGGTTGACGCCCGACATTTGTAAGGCGATAAACAATAAGAAACAGTAATGTTTTATTTATAAATATAAATCAGTAATCGATTTTTTATTTCTATTTTTTTTTTTTAATTTCGTCTTTGCAATGCGGTAATAGTCACATGTTTTATTTTGTAATTAAACGCAGATCGACCGTCGCGTGATTTAACTGAAGTGACAATTTATAAAGCGACTTTGCTATATAACTGTCGTGATTATTTCTTTAAAATAAAAAAAAATCAAATATATTTTAAAGGTCTGTATTATGTTAGAAAGGATTTCGGGATGAAATAAATGCACAAAAGCAATCGGAGCCGGTGATGAATTGTTGTGTTGTTGAATTTTTTTTTTATGATTATTAACTAATTGTTTATATGACGGTACGTTTAGGACATTTAATTTTAGCGGGACATTTATGTATTACGCATTTGAGATTGTTTTAAAAGCGACGTGAACGGATATTATTTATGTGTGATTCCTTAGTTAGCGACTATTGTACTTTAGTGTATGTAGATCTTTTTTTATTTCTAAGACAGATTGTTTAGTTTAAGTTATTATTAGAGCGAGAACTAAGATTGATGCATGACGTAGTCAATTTTCCTAATTATTGTTTTTCAGTGATAACAATATTTATTAAAAAAAGTATATATATCTTTATAGAATTTTCGCATATACCATCAATCTTAGTTTGAGTAGTTTAAGTTCAACTTCCGTATGTGAGAATCATTCCATTTTAATCTTCCATACATTATGGCGGAATAAATATGTTTCACTTTGTCAATAAATTGATCAAATGTGTTGTTTGTTGGATGCATTTAGAATTATTTTTTAACCGCCAGTTTTATTCCAGTATTTTTAACGTGCAACATGTACTGAGATCTCATCATTCCATTGTCGATTTAAAGACATTATATTTTTGGGGACCACTATGCTCAAATTGTTACGAAAATTCTCGAAAAAAAAAAAGTACTATTCCACTGTTTTTAACTGTTTAATTGTATTATATTATCACTAAGAGCTTACACGAGTTTATAAAACTTAAGACGTCAATCATCTCTGTCGTCTATATTGTAAATATTAATCTACTATCTTCTTTAAACAAATTGAAAATATTTATCGAGCCTGAACTTGAAAATGATCTTCGTAGTGTAATTTTAGATTTTAGTATGAGTTATATAGATTTTTTTTTGTCTGTGTCATTATGATGTGCCAATGAGCAGAGTTCGGTGAATTGTAAAATTAGCGAGATTTTCTTTTCCTTCAGCAATCGTCTAAGCAAAAGTTGTTTGGAATTATCAAATGTATTACTAATAGCAATAAGTATGAATAAGCGAATCGTGTGCTTCCTTTAAATGCATTCTTGTATTAATAAGAAGTAATGTTACTGATATCTAATTCAATTCAAGAAGTTTGTTTCAAGTACAATGGTTGTCCTTTTTCCATTTATACATTCCTTTTCAAAACATGTTTGAAGTAATTTTTGTGTTTAATTGATTATTGATTTTTTGTCGAAATTAAACTTGGGACGACCTTTGAAATGTTCTATTGATTTTGGCACACGAATGAAACCTGTAACACGTGTAAAACGGGGCACAAAGCTTGTTAAGAATGACCCCAGGGTCACTATCTCGCGTGCCTTGAACCTAGATGTAAGTGTAGGGACTTTTGTAATTTAAACATTTCGTAGCATAAGAAGGGCTTAGTGTAAGACGCTTGTAAATAAATTTTATCATTATTAATTTTTATCAAATGCATTTCATTGTAAGAATCTAAAATTCGAGGAGGATTGAATTTTTTTTAAATGTTTTCCCCGTAACTGACAATAAAGGAGTAAATTTTATACTTGTTTTTTTTTTATTATAATCAGAACCATTAAATTCCTTATATGTATTTTTTTGATATTGAAGACATACAAGCAGAAATTAGCAAGCAAGCAGACGATCCACTTGATGTAAAGCGATAATCGTCTATATGCGCTAAATACACGTCAAAACTGCGTGATGTGCTCTATCATTTTACAAAATTAGTATATTATATATTGTCAATCTTTGTGCCGTGCCTCCGTAGCCTAGTATTATAGGCCGTTGCTTTACAAACCGGAGGTCGTGGGTTCAAATCCCGCGGGGGGACGGACGATGACTTTGTGTTATCGTTTTTCAGTTGTGTTAGGGAAATGCGAACTTATCACCCTATTATCTGAAAATTAAGATGATCCAAGCATGGGATGGGCATGTAAAAAGTCCCGGTTATCAAGAACACCTTTGGCAGTCCTGACAACTAATCTGTCCTTCGAATACAGTTAATCTTAAACCTTTGGGTTGCGGAGGACAGATGCCAGTCGCCCTGTGTAAAAACTAATATTCAAGTAATTTCTGGTTGGATTAGAGGCCGACCCCAAGTAATTTGGGAATAATGCTAGGAGGAAGCAGAATCTTTGTGCCTTGCCGTGTCCTTAACAACAGATGTTAAAAGCTAAATTAGCGACGTGGGACATTAAGTTAAGCTGGATTTAATCTGTGCGGGCCTTAGTCACTTAACATCCGAAACCTGGCCGGAGTAACCATAAATATTGGCAAAAGTCACTTTATAACTATGCCAATATTTATTAAATTGGCGTTTTGATTACATTACGTGGCGTCTTTTAATGAATGCCAACGCTACTGCGACTATCGTAGATTTTCTCGGTGGGTTATATCTGGTCATCATAAGAATTTGCTTTTTTGTCTGCCAACTTCTCATATACTAAACAGATGATTTGATTTTCAAAAGATGACTGGACTACAAATGTTGCAATTCCCATTAAGTCTAATAAGGAAACGTTTTCTGGTGGTAGTTTATCTTTTTGTGATTGAAAAATACATTGGAAGAAATTGGTGCTCAAATATTAAGAAAATAGTCATTTAAATTAAACAAATTATTATTATGATAAGGAGTTCACCCTAAAAGAGCCAAGTCAAAGCATAAATGATAAGCATTTATATAGTAGGAAGTTGCAAGAAGTTACTTTCTACTACGACTCAGACTCGACAAGTCCTGAATTTGGCCACCCTTGAAAAACATCCCACTATCAGCACTAGCTCTTAGTTTCTAGCATAAATGTAGTGCTGATTATCTTCTAGATTTCCAGTGATATGGTGGATGGCCTTTGAAATTGCTCGCCTGGCATGCAACTTAAAGGTTTTCAAAAAATTCAAACAGCTATGTTTGGTTTGTGTAATTGTAATTTCCCGATACTTTTGCCTTAATCAAACACCAAAATTTTTCCATTATGCAAGCAAATGAATCCAATCAAGTAATTTTAAACTTCAATGTACTCCTCTTGAATGAAATCTTGAATCCGTCGTTTGCTGCCCGTATATTGGTAGTCTTTGTTTTGTTGCCAAGATGTTACAATTGCATGAACCTTTATTTTAAAATAAATCAGTTTTGGTCGATAATAGTGTAGCTCAACAAGAAAAAGTCAATGGCACAAAATATGCCTTTCATTATTATTTGTAATTTATTAAAACTATGTAATAAATTATTTGGTTAAATAACTGACAAAAAACATTAACTTATCTTTGCAAACGTTCTCTTGTCAATTAGAATTTTTCTAGTGGGTAGTCGAAAATCAATAGTTGACATTAAATTTCGTTAAAGTTACATCAGTTGTCGCAGTAAATGGTTATTGATTCCTTCATAAATGTATTGTAGCTGTATTGTGCGCTTTTGTGACAATTTGGAAATATGAAATGCTAAGTCATGGATGCAGACGATAGTAAGTTAAGAACTTTTTAAATTTGTCTATTGGTTTTGTTCCAAAAATATTTCTTAATGTTTTTGCAGATAGAGTTAAATCGAAAACCTTATATTGTGCGAATACTAAATCTAATATAAAAAATATTTTAGACAGTCTTATAAACCAAAAATATAATAGTTATTTTGATTCCACATGACCGCAGCTCCATACATGGTTTTTTCTACCCAATGACCTATTTCTTGATATTTTCGCTATTCGCTATTTCGCTACTAAAATCTTTCAGGTGTTCTAGGTGTCTGTGATTAACCTTTATTGAAATAACAGCATTTTACTAAGAATTTTTTTTTTTGTCTGTAAGTCTGTCTGTATCGGTTGCCGAATCTCCAAAACGGTTGAATTAATTTTGACTAGACTCACTAGCTTATGATGGCTACTTTTATTTTAGAAAAAATCTTAGGGTTGCGTGTAAAAAAAACCTTTGAAACTTTTAACAGGATCTGTAAACAATGTCGTACGGGTAAAACCGCAACAGCTAATAATTTTTGGATTACAGCTTCGATATTATTCAAATGACCCTAAAACGTCGACGACGTCACTTTAATTAAGCATTCGGCCAGTAAACAGGTAAACTGAACACGCGAGGCCACGTGACAGTATGGTGGTGTGCCGCCGCGGCCGCAATGGTGCTGATCACCGTCACCACGGTGGTGGGAAACCTGGTGGTGATGGCAGCATTGTGGCGGATAAAAAGGGCCCCTTCCCATTACCCGCTCACCAGCCTGGTGGCAGCCGACCTTCTGGTGGGAATCACGGTGTTGCCCATCGCTACCGGGAGGGAGCTCTTCGTTTTCCACTTGGGTATGCATCGATATCATATTTTTTAGCGTTTTTAATCCAAAATTAGTCGTGTCATAGCGGTCTCGTAGTTTTATACATTTAACACTGCCTACAATGGAGTATTGGTAGGCAAGGAGCACAAAGTTTAAGACATTATAATAATCTTATTATTAAATATATGATAAAAATTTTGATAGAATCAATTTTTCATATCATTTTAAAATTGATAATTTATTAAGACGTGATTTTCATCAGATTAAAACATGAGTAAATACTCATCCAAAAGAATTCATTGAAATGTTATACTTACATAGTCAGATATGCACCATTGTACCATTTCCTTTTCTCACCACATAACCGTATTTCCAGATTGGAATTTATGCTCGTTCTGGAGTACAATGGATGTGCTATGCTGCACAGCATCCATCCTTTCTCTTTGCGTGTTGGGCTGGGAGCGGTGGTGTGCCATAACCGCGCCTTTGGCACGAGCCAGACGAGCCAGGCGAGCCCGTCTGTTGGCTCTGTTAGTCTGGCCAACGGCCACATTGGTTGCGCTACCCACTGTCTTCATACCATCGCCGTACCATCACCTACCGGGGGAGGTGGCTAAAGCGTGCACCGTCAATACCAATGTTGGGTAAGATGAAAACTAAGAAAAAGTAAATAGCATTATTTTACAGTTTAAGACATTGTTCTTAAATGAGCGACCTTTCTATAATAAATACCTGGGTATCTTGTGAACGATTCTAGCTTTAATTTTAGGAATGTTACAAATTGCACTACACTTTTTTTATAGTGAAGGAGGCAAACGAGCAAGCGGCTCATCTGATGGTAAGCGATCACCGCCGCCCATGGATTCCTACAACACTAGAGGAGTTACAAGAGCGTTGCAAGCCTTTAAGGTAGGAATAGGTTCTTTTCTTGAAGTCCCTAAGTCGTATCTGTCAGGAAATGCCGCTGGCATTTTGGCTGGCGCGACAGTTCATTTCACAGGGGCGTCGTGCGTGGTAGAAAAATAAATGACATGACATAAATTAACATTCAATGCCATCTTATAATAGGAAGTAGCTGAATGAAGCTGGGTCTTCTTCTTCTTTTATTTTCCTGACCGAATTTTGGCCACGGCCGCCAACCTACTAAGAGATCAGCCAACTGCGCAGGAGATATTATAGTGCACAAGTGTACGCGCAGTCACAGGTGCA
>DWHK01000097.1:0-18522 GCA_018247855.1 Graphium androcles | reverse complement strand
ATATTATCCTGACCTATCCTACCCTTTAACCTGTTTTATCCAAAGCTGGCAACGCAAACGCAACTCTTCCGATGTTGTGTGTGTCCATAGGCGACGGGATCACTTAACATCAGGTGAACCGTCTGCTCGCTTCAACGACATGTCAACCTGTCCCTATATAAACAACAAACTGTTACCCCGTTTCACCCGCGTTTTTCCTTGGATTTGTTCAACATCCGTTCTATATGTAAATCGAACTCATAGGCTATCTTTATGTCAAATAAATCCATTCATCTCTTTTTGCGTGAAAGCGTAACAAACAAACTCACTTCCGCATTTATAGTATTAGATGAGTATAAAAATTGTTTGTTCACCGGTTATAAATGTATAGTCGTAGCATAACAGACATTCAGAATCGTTTAATATGTGTATACCATTATGTATATAGATGTAGAAGGCGAATCCACTTGATAGATACAGCTTTTCCAGATGGTGTAATGCGTGGTATGCAGTTCGCATGCCAACCATGTTAGCGTTGGTAGAACAACTGCGATTATACCTTGGTGGAGGATGTGAGTGAGAATGCTATTGTCGATTGTGTGAAACTCCATCGCCCCCATCAATTGCCCGTGTGACTTGGATGTCTTCAAGCATAGCGGAATGACATAAGCCGGTTTTTACTAAGCGGCATTTTTACCGAAAACGAATGTTTGTATCCAAACAATTTCAATGCGCGACGGACAAGGTCACGTTCAAACATCGGAGATAAATATTCCGTATAATTTTTTTATCAAACACAATTATTTGGTTATTTCATTACTAGACGATAATGATTTTCTAAGAAAATTGCAAAATAGGATGCATTTATATTAAGGTTTTAAATTTAATATGATTTTTTTACTAAATTACCACTAGGGTTGGACTAAATTACTAAATACATATAAGTCGTTCTATCCGCTTTAAACATACAAAAATCGTCTTCGTTTATGGACAAATAAATTATTTACAAACATGTATAAAAAGTGGATATCGGTCCAATTGAGTACACCTATCCTTTTTAGTTGAGTCGGTTAAAATACTTCTGTCGCGTATCACGATCGTTGCAAATTGCATACGCATTAGTTTTCACGTGAACGCTAGCGGCGAAACGCTATTATTGAAAGCATCCAAAATGTATTATATTACCCACACGCTCCTGCTAGTTATAATATATTGTAAATATTTTCATACTCCCAGTCGGAAGCGGCGCGCGATATTACACACGAATTAGATTTTAGTCCTGCCGACCAATAACCAATCCATTTGTCTGTAATGTATTTTTTTTCCCTCGAAATGTTTATTTTGTTTCGTAACAACGTTATGGCTAACATTTGGAGTTATCGATTTATTAGAATGCAAATGTGTGATTTATTAAAACATGCATGGTATGTGTGATTTGGTTGGTATTACTTTTTGTTTATTTTGTAATATGTATATCTGTAATTGTAACTTGTATATAATGTTATTACAGTCTTTTGGTAAAGTTTGTATATGAATCAATGTCTACAAAACGGTAATAAAAAAATTACATATTTTATTACTGACTATTCATGTACAATAAAACCTACATAATATAAAATTATTTGTTAATATATTGGCAAACTTTGATGGTTGGCTTGGAAGATTACCCATCTTTGTATAATATATCGACCCTTTTATTATCTTCGTGATATGCGCCTACAATAAAATTAAAGAATTAGCGGTATTCTTATATATAAAATATTCCTAGAAAAGAAATGAATACAGTAAAATAAACAGTTGCCATGTACATGATAAAATATTTATATTTGCTTTTTGATATGGAGATATCTTGGTGCATTCAAGATTGATCTATACTATTGATATAACTAAACGAAGTCGTGGCAGGCCGTCTTGTTTGCTGAGACAAAATTCGCTATCTTCCAAAATTATTTTTTAAAGTCATCCATCCATTCGAAGACAAATAAAAATAGAATATTATACTTTAAAATTATTAAAAGTATACATCTACATCTACACTGTTTTGAAGTTGAAGATTTGTATTTTTGTGTGTATGTTTGTAATAAATAAACTCAAAAACTACTGTGCCGATTTCAAAAATTCTTTCACAATTGGAAAGCTACATTCACCCTGAGTAACATAGGCTATATAAATATATAAAAAAAATGTTATGCCCACCCGTGCGAAGCTGGAACGGGCCGCTAGTCGTTTATAAACATGTTAGAAGCACCGCAAAAAGAATGACTATAATTGAATAAATTGCTGAAACAAACCTAATCTCAAAGCTTTATAATATCTAATATTTATTACGTCTAGGGCAGGGATGTGGAGACATGTGTGGACATATACTGAACGGACCACACATGTATATATACGTATGTATATACAACTCTTCTATCAATACATTCTTTCTTATAGCAAGTAGAATAATATCAACTTGTAAATTCACAACAAAAGCCCGTAAAAAATATAATAGCTATTAAAACAAAACATAACTCGAGTCGGATCACTTTGACTCACTACTAAAATAAGAATTCATACCATCATTCATCCATAAATAGTTATTATTTGTGCGTTATTTATTTTTAGAGATGGCTATTCGAAATATAACCTTAACATCTCTTTAATCAAATTATGTTTTAAACAAAGTATAAGTTACATTACTTACATATTGTTATTAGTACTATAATATTTTTAGTTTGCTGAAGATGAAGCTTTATACAGCGGATGTTATCTTTATCACCCAAAGCGCTTATCAAAGTTTTTAAACAAACTATAAGCCTTAAATCTCAACTGTTTCTACTACATATATACTGTACTAACTGTGCACTGTAATCTCTTGATTGATATATATGGTAGTGTTATAATATGTCTGTTTGTAAATGCCAGTTAAGTTTTACAATGAGTGAAGTGAGTCGATAATCGAGTGGTTGATTCCCACGGGGTCCTATGCTTAACATTATGCGCGTGGGAGCGACTGACAGTGGGTCCTTTTTATGGGGTGTCGATGTATTGTTTATACGCATTTACTTACAGACCTACTTTATTCTATATTAATTATGCTTTTCTAAGTTTAGTTTTATGATACATGAATAAAAAAAATGTCCTTTAAATAATTATGTGTTGATTTTTTATTTAGTAATATTTGTTGTGATTTTCAATTGGTTGTGTGATCTTCTATGAAATCATTCAAATAATGTATCTTTAATTACATTTTTTGATTTATCTTTTTATATGGTTCTCTGAAATGAAAGTATAAAATTCCCGTTTCGTTATTAATAACATAAAAATTATACTATTGATTATTCTCTAAATAAAATTGCGGCAGACAAAAAAACTTTAAAAGCAAGTTAAATACCTTTTAAATAACCTGTTGTATTAAGTAAACTTATTTTGTTACTTCCGTGTTCTGCTTAATTGATATAGTACAGCAATTACTATATTTTTTTATTTTATTGACAAGCTAATTCTTTGTTATGTCTGTATTGTTTCGCCGATGCTAATATATCTATAAACTGATATTTTACTCATTGTTATATATGTGATATATTTGAAATGTTTAAATAAATCACACGTTTAACCGCAATACCCGTGTATAAACTACCTACAAAACGTTTAATTTCAATTTTGATATTTATATGAAAATGTTACGTAGTGACTCGCAATAGGCGCTAAGGTCTCTAGATCACGTTATCGTGGTGTCGTAGATAACGCTTCTACGATTGAGCAATCGCAATTCGTGAACGAGCCGCCCGGCACGCAACGCTTCCGCAACGAATCAAATTATGTCACATTCTATAGGCCTGTCTGCTATGATGTACATATATCGTAGTGAAAGAATATTTCTCCCAAGGAAAGTATGACAAACGAGCAGACGGTTCAACTGATGTTAAGCAATCCCGTCGCCTATGGACACACAACATCTCGAGAGTCTCGTATGCTTGGGAAATCGATAGAAGAGGTTTATTGGGTAGGATATCGGGAACATATTAAGGATTTGAAGGGGAAAGGAGTGGGAAAAGGAGAAGGTAGGAATAGCCATCCGGCAACCCAAAGTCATGCATACATTATTTGTGTAGGGCGTTGGTACTACTCTCTGGGCGAGCGTGTCTTTCGAAGTGCGTTTAGAGCTGTAAAAAGATGTTATGTATTTACCCATAACATTTAGTTTACAAATCGGAGGTAATTGGTTCATTCTTTTGGGAGGACAATTACTTAGTCTTGTTATTTAAGTAAAAAATGTGGGCTGGCATCCGATTTTTATTTATTTTTACATGCGTCGAATGTGCATGTAAAAAGTCGGTGCTGCACCTGATCTCTCTCCGGCCGTATCCCGTCCTATTGGATTATGAGGGGAAATATATTGCATCTGTGTCTAAGTATGTCTGTCGAGTGTATGCACTCGTGCAGTATAATTTCTCTGGCACATTTAGTTGATCTCTGGGTTGGTTTGATCGAGTTTGGTTTTATCCAGGAATATATTACTTCATCGAAAATGGGTCGGCAGTTTTACAGAAAAACGTTAGCAAACATGTGCAATTCAGACAATAAATATATATTTTTTCGTATCGATTAAAAAAGTACTTGTTTGTTTGTTGCAGGCTTGACCCTCCGATAACCCAAACACAGTTCGCGATGGAGAACAAGAAGACAGCGCCGGCAACGCAACAGCCCCTCACGCAGCAGCATTTGATGGCTCACCATGTTCATCCGGACCACATATACTCTTCCCAGCAAACCCAGCTTCCCACCCACATCGTGACACAAACCAATCAAATCCAACCTAACGGTGTCATGCACCAACTCCTGCAAAGTCAATATCAGTTAAACATGAACGCACGATCACCATTACTGGAAAATCGACACGATCAATACGGCACAGGGCATAACCACGAATACGCGAGACACTATGGGGCTAACGACAACTACAACCACCCTCAGTCCCCTCCTAGAATAGAAAGAACGGAAGTTCACACCGATCAGAACGTTAATCACGATCTACTTCACAACATCCCCAAGGGATACAACGCGGAGGTGTATCAGGATTATTTAAAACGTAACCCACCGAAAGATACCAATCAAATATACCAAAATCACCAACCAATGTACAGGCCTAACGCGAACCAGTACGGTTCGAAACCGTACCTGCCATATTCTAATAGAATAGGACCGCAGAGCAATACAGAACTATTGCGAAGACAGTATAACGAAATACAGCAGATGAAAATGCAGCAGCAGTTGCACTATCAGAATCAGGCACAGATGCATCAGCAGCAGAAGTTCGCTGAGCGCCAACTCTTACTTCAGCAAATACACGGAATCCAGCCACCGCCGAACCTACAAAATAGCGTTTACTCCGACGGTTCCTATAGAGACTTAGATCGATATAGCAGTAAAAACGATTTCAAAGAGTACGAGTTACAAAGAGACGTCGAGGAATATGCTAAGAGTAAGGAATACCGTGAACCTGATAAGCAAGTTCGGCAATACAATGATGCACAGTGGCAGTCCAATCAGCTGTCTGATTTTAGAGAGACGGACCGCTATAGAATGGAAGACGAGAAAGCAAAGAGTCAGTCGCCGCCTTCTGACTTCCACAATCAAGTGCAAAATAATAATGTCGGTGTAGTTTCACCTATGAAGTCTAGTGAATCCAGTAGCCCTAGTGTGAAATCACCATCATCGGAGAGTCGAAGAAGTGGTAGCAACCAAGCGCTTCGATCACCAATCGCCCAAAGGATACCGTCTGCCCCCGTGGCCATGTCTGGTATCTTATACAAACAAGGCTCGGACGGCCTCAAAGTTTGGAGGAAGAGATGGTTCGTCTTGTCGGAGTACTGTTTGTTTTACTATAAAAGTAAGTTTAATAATTTTTTAATTTTACAAGTGGCATCAGTGCGATATTCCTAGTCACGTTGAGCTTTACGTGGTCACACTAAATGTCAGGTTATAAAAATAACAAATACGCGTGATAAAATCTATAAACTTTATTAATTGAATATGCGTAGTATTTGCGTATATATCAGAAATTGACTGCATTAAAACCTTTTTCTTTTTTCAAGGTCAAGACGAAGAGAAGCTATTGGGATCAGTTCTGCTTCCTTCGTACAAAGTATCTGCATGCACAGCTGAAGACAAAGTGTTACGGAAATTCGCCTTCAAATTGGAACACGCGAATATGCGAACATATATTCTAGCGGCTTTGGACCAGGAGGCTATGATGAAATGGGTGAAGTCATTAACAATGGCGGCTTTAATGCAAAATCCCATGTAAGGGTTATCGATTTTACTTACCTTAATCTACAAACATTTCTAAGTAACCATCGACCCTATACCAAAGTGTCTCCCAGTTGAAGCTTTCTTAAATTTATAATTTTCTTAAATGGTAGGACATTAAACATTCATTAAGACGTTGTTCTTATTTAAAAGTCTATGGTTGCTTAGCTAAGAATGTGCTTAATTACATTTAGTGGCATTTGTGTATACCGTTCAAAGGTGAAAGCCCATGAAATTACCAGTAACCGAGAAACTTTGACCGTTTGTCACAAAATAATTAAATATTAAAATCGATCGTTTTCCTTTTCAGAGACGCGCAAAAACAGAGTGATCGGAACACGGCGAAAAACGAGGTAGGTGCTGTCGAGTGTAAAATGCGAATTTATAACGGGCGCGGGTGATCGACAATTAGCTCGGCAGCGCGTGACCAAGGACAACGTTCGCTCTGTTGTTGTAACTGGTCATAATGACCGCATCGGGGGTATAACCATAAATTAAGCTAGGGTCACATAACTGAATATTATTGTAATCAACTGCCTATGAAAATGATTATTGGACTAGAAATTTCACATCTCGAAAATTTTCTATGCTTTCTTTTAGGATGGCGAAGAAGCTGGACCTACTTACGCGAATGCACCGCCTAAGCCTAGAAGATCAAACGACGGATATAATTCACCTAGCCCTGATATGTAAGAATTTTTTAAACTAAAAATTTTCCACATTGATTTTATATGTTTAATCGTTAAATCATTACAGGTACGATCCCAACTATGATTTACTCAAAAAACCCGCATCACACTATAGCCAAGGCGCTAGCAATACGCGTTATCAAGATCATACTAACTATCCGAGCAGTCCGAACCAAGAAGCTACATACACACGCTCCCCACAATCACCACAAGTCCAGCAACAGCCTCAGTATAAACGACCATACGACACCCATAACCTCTCTTTACCGTTAACGAACACAATAACGGAAAGACTCGAAAACAACCAATATAATTCGTCTATGTATAGATCTAACCCCCAATCTCCTTACTTTGAAAATAGGAATAGACACCAACAACAACCTCAAGAGACAATGCCGAAAGATCAGGTGTACGATCAGAGGATGCAACGCAATCCGTTCTTGCAAGATATACAGCAAAACGAGAACCCAGCGAAGGATAGTGAAATTCAAAACAAGACTCCGGTTTCAGAACAGAGTCGACAAAATTTATCTTACGGCGAGACTTATGCAGAAACTCGTGCAGAATCTACAAGCAACGTTAACCCTAGCACATACAATAAAGACGTTTACGGGGAATTGAATAGACCTAGTAGATCTGGTAGCACTGTTAACGAGCGCTTGATAGAGAGAAGAACACCCGATGCATACGGTAGAGCGTCAGCCGCAACGTACAGTAAAGAAAAAATCGAGGACTACGAAGATATATACGCAATCGAAAATGAACATAAATCCTACGCCAAGACGCCCAAGCAGCATCAAGCTAAGGACAACGTTAGTATATCTAGCCACAAACAAGCTCAAGACCAGGTTTCTAATCACGTAAGTTTTTTTTTTTACTTTTTATATTTTGCGTTTAATATTTTTTGTGTTTAATATGTACTTATTTCAGACGCAAGAAAAGACATTTAGCGGGCCCGCCGTATTGAGAAGAAAGAAGATGCAGTCAAGTGGCATTCAACCACCAATGCCACGGCCGCATAGTGCCGATTTCCTTGAATATGAAAAGAATGAAACGCAAAATAAACCGGCTCCTACTCGGACTTTAGGCGATCCTTCGCGTCAACCGCAGCGGCCTAAATCCAGTCTCGATATCAATTCGTATTACGACCCCAGTTCAGATAGATATTATTCAGAAGAGAGCTATGCCGAGAAAATGCGACAGTCCGCTCAGTATTTGCAACAACAGGCTGTCGGTCCTCGTAACATTCAAATTCCTTTGGCCAAGTATGCCAGTGGTTTAGCTGAGAAACAGCTCAGCTCGGCTTATTCGCAAATAACTAACAACAACTACGACGGTGAGATTGGAATGAATAGAAGCAGTCGCGACAACGTGAGTTATAATTCTAAATATAGCGACATTGAAGGTTTGAACTCAAATTGGACACTGAAAGAGAAAGAAACCCAAAAGGATTACTTGAATAGAAGTGGAAGTGTGATGAGTGATGGGTCTAATGTTAGTGGATATGCCAAGGATGTTAATAGATTTGATCCTAGTGCCGACGGATTCATGAGATCTGCGAGTGCTCGCTTACCGTCATCTACTTCGGAGAGAGAGGGGGAAAAGAAGGTACAACAGGTATTTCAGATAAGAGTTTTAATTATTTCTGAAAGGTTTCGAATGTCCTAAAGTATTTTTATATCGCCAACAAGCAAGCACCTCCAACTTTGTTCTACTAAACGCTATAGCATGTCAAAATTGGACCTAAATGAAAATGACAGTTAAATAAAACCGTATTGATCACCGAATTTTTATTAAATTCCTTTAACTCGATTTAAATTCTATCCCATACAAAGTAACAGGATAACATTTATTGAAAAAATGATTGGGCATTCTATAACTACAAGACGACAATTTAATTGCACCATAAAAAACACGTATAGACTTAAATTTCAGTTATATAGCATATATTATAAAATTATAACCTGCAGTTTTAATATTTCAGAGAGAAGAGTCTATGAAACGACTTCTGGAATGGAAACAAAGAATGTTACAAAGCCCTTTGACGCGTAAAAGTACTCCAGCTACCATTTCTCTAGCCCGTTCGCTAAATCACAGCCGACAGTCTTTAAGATCTGATCAATATAAACCAAAACATTACACGAACGCTTCATATAACAGCTATTCCTCTGACGATGAAGGTATGTGCAGCATATTGAATTAAAGTAGATTTTTAGCATGAATAATAGAGTTAAAAAGATATATTGCCAGATATAGTGTATTTGAAAGTTTTTGAATAATGCAAATAAAGCATGGTTTGCATTGTATCAAAGGTAATTCTTGCATGAACAAAGGTAACTGCATTATAAGGGTTATCTTTGATCTTATATTTAAATAAATTCAAGTATACTGTATCATTATCTTTATTTTAGTGCTATATTGATCTCATTGACTTGTAACAATGATTTTATATTATTTATGATTTTTTTCGAAGCCCAAACATTTTTCATCCACTTAAACTTACTGATTATTTTATTCTGTTCAAAATAAAAATGCCATTGAAATAACACAAATTTTATTTTAATCACTATTGTATTGTTTTATAAATTAGAAGTAGTTTAAAATGACTTTGCTTTGCGGAAAGGTACCTTCCTGCCTGCTGGGACTATGTCACTAACAAGATTATTAATTGGTATTATACGGTGGTGGGTTACAAGTATTATGTTACTGGTGGATTATGCAAAGGGTAGTAGTTACCTATATCTAACATCAAGCGTAAAAGATTCTACTAACATTTGAATTTGTTCCAAAAATAATAAAAGCAAATAATAGTATTGAAACGGTTGAGTAAAATAAAAAATTTTGTACCTCAGAGGAAACATCGGGCACTGATCTGCAAATACCGAGAGATACTCAGGCAGGAAGGTCCCTTAAAGTGAAAAATAGCCCTATTATTATGCAACCAACAAACACTTATGCGCCCTCTGATGTGCCTAGTGAGAATGTGCCTCCCTTAGTCGAAGAAGACAAGCTAATCGAAAATACTTACGAAAATATTCTTTGCACAACATCAAATCATCATATTGATGAAGACATTTTCAAGAATGAAACTAATGACGACCAAATCAACCATTCAGTATCCGAAGAAAACATCAATGATATTATTAACAATAGCGGTTATGAAACGCATGATAGTGAAGCTGAATCTGAAACGTACATTGAGTACACTGATAATGATTTAGATGAGGTTTTACTGGCATCTGATACCGAAATTAAAAATTCCGAAGATTGTGTTCATGAAAAGGTAGATGAAATTGAAGCCGAGAAAAACGATACCGATGAACAACAAAATGATACATCTTTGACTCCACCTGTCCTATGTTTAGGGGAAGAACATTATCTTCCAATGAGTCCTCGAAAGACCTCAGTACAAGAACCACCTCATAAAACGATTCTTCAAAACTTAAGCGTCTTCGATCAGACGATGCCTCATAACTACGAGGACAATCCTTACGTTGAAATGAGTTTAGGCAATGACGAGGAAGATATGCAAACTTATGAAATAGTTTGTGTCAACAATGGCAAAGTAGAACCGGTGTATATGGAAGTGAAAAATGGGACAATTGAAGATAATGAAACTGAAAATGTGGTTTTAAGAGATAAATCTATCACTGACACCGCATCGAATTTCGCTGACACAAAGCAACATACATTAAAAAGAGTATCCAAAGGTGAAAAAACCAAAGAAAAGTCTGACTGTTCAGATGCTGATGATGAAGCATCAAGAGACATATCACTTGATACACCATTCAATAGAATGAGTATTTCAGATACGTTTCGACCGGCTTCATATTATCTCAGTGGAAGTAGAACTGTCCTGTGTAGGGAAAATAGTTCTGACAATGAAATTTATCCACCTCCTCCTATACCTAGTTCATCGCCGCCTTGCGAAGATTTATCTGATGAAGCGTTGTCTAAATACATTTTGGAAAAATTAGATAAGTCGGACATACCGCAGGATAGCTCGATATTAAAAATGTTGACAAGCGAGAATCAGAAAAAGATGAGCGCTAAGAGGAAAACTACTTCATTAATGATTTATGGTAGTCGAACGTCTATCCATGATACTCTTACAAGAGGTGAGAAAATTCGGAATAGTAGAGCGAGTTTGACAAATGATAAACAAAATTTGAAGAACACCTCGCCTAGTTTGTACAGTAATTTCGCGTCCGAACAAAATGCTTGCTGTGCGGTCGATACAGATTCTATACAAAGTTTCAATGCTGATAGAGGTTCTTCTAGATTATCTTTGGAATCTGATATTAGTAGCAAGTTTGACATGACACCTTCAAATCTGTCTTCGGAAGTAACCAGTCTCGGAAGTGATTCTATGATGGATCTAAGTGGATTCAGTGGGTTTAGAGATATAAGCATGAACAAAAGAAGACCTCTTTCCGACGATTCATTATTTGAGTTAACTTCATCAGAACTTCCTCATCATAATGATTTTATCTCTAACATAGATCTCGATAGATATTTAGAAAATTTACAACCTATTTCAACAGACATTCCTGAAAATGATTATGAGAATACGCATGTTGGTGATTTAGTACGAGAGAATCAAACAGAAAACAGAAATGAAGATGGTCAATCTATAATAAATAGTATAGTGCATCAACGTTCGTCTAGCACACCTGTGACTAATCGTGCCAGTTCCGATGATAAATTTAATATTGGTGTGCAATATAGAAATCTCGAGGAACATATTTCGGGTTATATAGGATCCCAAAGCTCTTGTAGTTCTGTAGGTGTAGCTAAATCTCCAATATCATTCTATTGTAAAAATAACAACGAGGGAACGTTGCTAAGAAAAAATTTAAATAACGATTCTTTAGCAAATAAGATAAAAGAGTTTGAAAGCGAAAAAGTTGCACTCAAAAGCGGAAATGGTACTAATGCTTCATCAACATCCACTGGCTTTCACAGTAGAGAGAGTTCTACGGAACACAGTGCACCTTATTACTATTCTGATCTTTCGTCACAGGAGCATATTAATGTACTGCCTACTTCTCATTTTCTGAAAAATACTAACCTTCATCGAAAATTAAATAATCAAAGACGCAGGGGTCCGTTGCATAAGAAAAATGAAATATCTCACATCCATAATCCAATACGTAGTAATCAAGTATTGATGACTGATCATTCTTTTGAATTAGCATCAACAGCGAGGAGTGTATCGGTTGAATTTTTGAGTGCAGCGGATAAAGACTCGGATATCGATACGAAGAATATTTATGAATCTTCTAGTGGGAAAAGTTCTAAAATTCCGGAATCAATGAATTTGATATCAAGTCTCGGTTGCAAAAGAAGTTCCAATCAAAATAGTAATGATGAAAGCCAAGATGTTGTTCTCAACCAAGCTTCGTTAAATGCAAGTTCGATGCAATTATCATCTGCCAGTATGTCGTCACATTGTAGCGGCAATTCTTCGAATACAGTTTATTACGATGCGGAAGCAGAGGCCAGTGCATATGAAAACGTTTTGTGCCAAGGCGAAACTCACTGGGATGAGGATTCAGTATGGAGAGACAATTTAAGACGCGTATCACATAGACACGCTCGATCCATGGATGACTTGGACACAGTACCAGTAGAGTCTCTTACCGATCGCGTTGGTGTGGATGCGTGTGGCTTGAATAGCATAAAGCGCTTAAAGAAAAGTCCCTCAAACAAGATAAACCGTAATGTTACATATGTGAATTGTGAAATCCAAGGGCATATACACAGACGTAAAGATCAGTACACTGCTTTACACGCAATGTGCTCGGAAGAAGAAAAAGCCGGCGAAAATGATGTTTATGTTAGTTTAGCCGAAGATATTGAACCAAACAATGTTCAGCCTGATGAAGGAGTATACGAACAGCTTGCTGTTGGCTCATTAGAAAACTCTGGTTTATTACCTTGTGCTATAAGTGTAAAAAGTACGGTAAAGGATAGTAAAAAGCAGTTTGAGATTGATAGGGAGAAGCTAAGACAGTGGGATCTCATGTCGAGTGGATTGATGAAAGGAAGGGCGGGAGGGTCGCAGAAAGTGGGAACTGGTATGCTTGCGGGCGAAATTATGACCGACACTGGGACTGAAGGGGCAAGAAATGAAGGTATATAACAAATAAGGTCCCGTAAGGTGTACTATGTAAGTTACATTCCTATTACTAGCAAAGCAAGTCATTTAAACGAATTGTAAATAATGATCTGGCATTTTTATGTTTAAATAAATATTGTTTGTAAATTATTAGGTCCCATAAAAGGTTTTAAACAAGATAAGGTGTACAGCAAAGGAGCGAAGCATGTCAGATTTAACACGGTTTGCAAATTGTAAATAGTAATACGGAAATAATATACTAATATGCAACCATTGCACACTTTATCATGTTTCTACCATGCTTTCAAAAGGATTTTTTTAATAAACGTTGCGATATGATTTGAGGACTCATATTTCTTAATGGTTTTAGCTTCAACGACAATGCCCGGCACGAATATAGAATCAGCTACTAATAATAACTCAACACAACAAACATTGTCCAAGAAAGCTTTCTTAGGGAGCAACACATCAATTGGCCGAAGTAATAGGGATGCTAATATACCAGTTCGCGCTGTCAGCCCAAGGGTGAGATGGGTGGAAGAAAAACAATCGAATGATCATTACAGTTCTCAACAGCTGTCAACGTCTCAGCAAAATGTAAGTGCAACCCAAACGTCTTACTAATATGATAAACTTTTCCATTAGGAACATATTATACATAGCTTTTGCTGCCCTACTTGCTGCTCGGCCAAGGAAGTTAAAATTAGATATATTTGGTTTGTGAGGTTGTCGGATGGACATTCCTACCCCTCTACCTTACCGTCATGCGTTACTTTCGGCTTCACAGTGGGTTGCACCTTCCTGCAGTTACTAAACCCGTCCTTCACGCCAAAGCGAGAACCTGGTCGAATCAGAAAATCTAGAATTCTAAATTTCGAGTGCACCTATTTCTGAACATTATATTATCTCCCGCATAGTTGGTTGATCTTTATTAGATTGGCTGTTGTAGCTTAAATTCGACTAGGAGAACATTGGCATAAAAATCCAGATAGTCGATTCATGTATATAAAAAGTTTCTGTCCGAATTTCTACCACGGTTAACAATCTTCTCAGAGATCAGCCAACTGCGCAGGAGACATTATTGTGCACAGGTTTACGCGCAGTCACAGGTGCAGTCTTTGTACTATCTGTAGCCCGATGGAACGGATATCCGATGCGACTGACAGATATCAGGTGGACCGATTTTTACATGCCTATCCGACGCATAGATCATCTTTATTTACAGGCAATCAGGTGATCAGCCCGCATTGCCCTAACCCAACTGAGAAACAATAACATAAAGTAATTGTCCACCAGAGGGAACCCACGACCACCCCCCGTCCGTAAAGCAATACCACTAGATCACGGAGGCAGTTATGCATATGCACAGATATAATCAATTTTATTTCATTCCAGTTGCACGCACAGGATTCATGGACTGCTAGATCGCCCCCGAGGAATGTACAGCAGCCGATCAGCGCGGTCAGCCCCCGGATTCGTAGGGACATCAACAATGAAGACTTGGTTCGTATTCTACATATAGACAAACATTTTTTAAATAGTAGTAGTTTTATTTATATAAAGTTTTTTTTATATACGTCTGTATTTCACATTTAGATAGTTCGTTAATGTCTCGCAAAGATGACAGACTTTTCGCGATTTAGTCAGCGGTATAATTGTTCTTAATTATTTCCGAGACGATAATACGTTAACAGCCTGTTATATTATGTTTTTGTTTTACTTTTTAGAAAATTCTTATTTTAAAACGTTTAATTTTGTATGTAGTATGTTAACGTTATATTAAATATAGAAAAAACAAATAATGTTTTGTAAAACAAAACCCCAAAAAGGTCTGCACTGAAAAATATTGTTGTATTGTAATGTTTCGTCTCACGTGTTACTGATTAAAAAGAGCGTGAAAAATTGTCTGTTATCTATGGTATAACCACTGCAAATTGTTAATGCGGTAAAACCATATCGATATTAAAACGATCATTACTTGATAGCCCTGCGAATATCGTAAGCTGTAGGGTACCCTCCGAAATGCGCTACTGGCAGCGGTAAGCCTGTGGAGTGAAGTAGCAATAATGGCGCTACAATGCCGCTCAGTTTTCCCGCGCGTAGTGTAACAGTCTATTTTCAAATTGTCTCATTACTGGACCTCCTCTAGACAGACTGTAACCCCGCATAGAGTCAATATAAACTAAAGTATGTCCGGCTTTTGGGGGTTCAGGAAGACCATTCCTATCCTCTTCTTTTTCCACTCCTTTCCCTTTCGAATCCTAAATATGTTTCTACCCTATGACCTTATCTGTCCAATGTCCAAGGCTGCACGCATCCGCAACTCTTCGGATATGGATGATATCCATTGGTGACACTAAACGCCAAAATGAACTGTCCGTCGCAAAAAAAACCCACACAGACTCTTCTCCTTAATGTTAATATTTTTGACAATCAGTAAGCGATAAAAATATTGAATAAAGAACATTTTAAATTAAACAACTTTGCGGATTCTATCGCGGTTTATTTTTCATTTTTATCACCCGACGTTTCGAATATTTGACTTGACTGAGGTGTTTGACGTCCTGATGTCCAAGCATATCCAAGCTGGATTAGCAAGTGACATCAGAACTTCAAACACCTTAGTCGTACCCCTGACCATAAATAAGTAAAAAGAAACCAAAGACAAAGAAAGAAGACCAAAAAAAAGTAAAAAGTAACAGCCTATTTTCAAATTGTCCCACTGCTGAAAGGTCAAAGGCCTCCCCTATACGTGAGAATGTATAGGGCATAGTCCACCTTGCGGCCCCAGTGCGGATTGGCGAACTTCACATATTAGATATACAGGTTTCGATGTTTTCCTTCACTGCCGAGCACATGGTAAACCAGCACTTAAAATTGCTATTAAGAAAATGACAATTTTATTGGTGCCGGCACCGGGGTTTGGACTCAGTTTCGCCTCGAGTATACAGAATTAAAGATAAACGCCCGGCCACTGAGCTTCCACGGCTCGTTTGACCATGAATGCTAAAAAGTGATAAAATTTAAAAATAAACGGTAATAAAATCAGCAAGGTTGTTTAAGTTAAAATGTCGAACATTAGCGTATGTCTCAAAGTGATATTGAATAAAAAAATTGACTTTCACTAAGTAGCACATTTCGGACTCTACACTTAGCAATTGCCGTCACCAAAATGGCAGCCGCATTACCAACTTGCGTGTATCCTAGTCTTAAGTTATTAGCAGCTTGTATTTGTTTGTTTTATGTTTGTTTCGTTGCGTGTTTGTGATTGGGCTTTTGTGACGTCAGCGGTGGGAGAACCAGGAACATTTGGGCGAGAATCCAACTGCAGGAGAGCTATTGGGGCGAACTCATGAAGAGTTGGTGTTACTTCTGATACAGCTGAGGAGACGCCATGCGGCCACGCACCGCTCTATAGAGCAGTGTTGTGCGCAAATTAGTAGTATAGAGGTGCTTTTTCTTTTTTGTTTTTATTTTTTTTACACGAAACGTGGCTTGACAAGTCTTTATGATCGATTCTACATAATTGTCGTTATAATTATTCTTTACACTAATATTGAAGTGAAGCTTATATGCATGCAGTGAAAGTAAAATATCAAGTTCGCATCATGCGTCAGCGTGACGGAAAACGGCATGACGCTCTATGGCGTCATGCCCAATTACATTATGGCTCTCTTCACCCTCGTGTGTTTGTTATTTTTAAAATATATATAACGCAATATATTTTTTAATTATAAAAATAAAAAAAATATGATTTTATTCACTTCAATTATTTTACATTATAATTCATTATAGGTTTTCATTAACATAAAATCTGATATTAATCTTAATGTTTCATATCAACTAGTTTTCCCAAAAGGACTAAGTTTTCCTTTTTTATTAATGTAAAAAAAAATGTACATAATGTGTGGTTTTTGTCTGTTTAAATTAGTAATTTCCTATAAAATGTTTTAAATAATGACATTCTAAAAAGAAAAGTGTTAGAGATTACGATTTATATGGACTTGTCAATGCTTTATGTTTTGTACTTATTTACTTCTTATCCCTTTCGCTTTTGCTATATATTTTAATTTTATATTAAATGATGTATATTAATGATGTATAACATAATTCACTCGTAGGATTGCCTGAGTTCTCTAAAAGCTATGGAACGCGAAGAAAGTCTGCAACGTTTGGAGCAATTGAAAAAACAGTTAATGGATTTAGAGCATCAATATGAGAAGAGCAAGCCTTTAGTACAACTGGTTGATAATATGGTGAAACTGGGATCGCTCTATAATAGACCAGGATCTACGATCGAACGCTTGGAAAGGAATCAGAGGTTGAGACAGAAAGTTCTGGCGGAACATGCGCTGGAACAACAAAGGTGATTATTAGAGCACCATCTTTTATTAAAACACGCATGTCCACATGCGTGGCTTTATCAACGTAGTCTTCAGTCAGAAACTTACAATATATACATAGGTTTTGGTTGTTATGATAAACCTGTACAAACCTCACATGTCGGAGGTCGTGGGTTCGAATCCCGCAGTATAGTAGACAGTGGCTTTTGTTAATGTACATAACCTTTCAGAAGTCGATTCAGCACTTGATCTTTCTCTGGTCTGGTCTGATCTGTCCAATAGGGCTACCAGGGTAAAGTAAGAGAGAGTGGATCTGTATGTATATACAGATCCACTCTCTCTTATGTATATACAAGTATTTGTACACTATAATGTTGGCTGATCTTTTAGCAGACTTGACGGCATGCCCGAAACGATCAGGAAGACATTTTTATGCGACCCAGCGTCTGTTTCGCACTTCAGTGGTCGATATTCTAAACGGTAGAGTTCTAGGATATTTCGACCTCTTATGAATGTCACTCTTTGGACTTTAAATTTGACTCTGTTTTCAGTTAACTTATTAATTATTATTATCTGATAAATAATGTATTGTTAAACACGTCTTCATCGTCCCAATGTTATATAGGATGTATAGTGCTATATCATAATATTAATAAATGAAGCGAGAACATTCAAAGTCTTGATTGAGCTGACTTGAGAATGAAATTAATAATATTCATTAGAAATACATCAAATTATAAAAAAAGTCATTACACGCACCATACCGTTTTTAAATCTTATTGCGCGAATTGATAAGTGTGACATTTCCTAAATTACGTGGAGAAGATAAAAAAATATTGCAGGTATTCCAGTTAAAATTACATGTTCCGTGCTTTTTTCAAACTAAAGGGCTTAAATAATCAAAAAAAGTAAAGTAACAACCTATTTTCAAATTGTATCACTGCTGGGCTAAGGCGTCCTCTAGACGGCAAATGGACTATGCGGCCCCGGTGCGGATTGGCGGACTTCACATGTTGTATGATATGCAGGTTTCCTCACGATGTTTTCCTTCACCGTTGAGCACGTGGTAAATCAGCACTTAAAATTGCAATTAAGA
>DWHK01000096.1:0-18567 GCA_018247855.1 Graphium androcles | reverse complement strand
CCTCCCCGGGCGAGCGTGGCCGTAGAAGTGCAGCAAAAGCTGTATGAAGGATGTTATGCTCTACCACCTCAAATGTAATCTTTTCGTGGCAATTTGATTTGAAGATCCCTTTGTTGTCTGCAGAATATAGCCGAGAAACTTGGCGACGACAAGGGCCTTGCAGAACATCTCAAACTCCCCATACAGAGGATCAACGATTATCAACTGCTACTCAAGGTAATAGATTTAGTGTCTATATTTAATTAAAAATCTGAAATTTGTTTGGTGGTGGTAAATTACCTACGTCATCATGCTTTGCTTGAATGCTTCTTTTCACCAACACAATTTATCATTAATTAAAAGTTGTATTGATGAAATAAAAAGCAATTTTTTGTGTTTTAGCTGATTTACTTGTTTGTAAAGCTCTTGAATATTTATTGTTTTGATAAAAGATTCGCTTTTAGTTCGGATTTGGTATTTGAGAATTTGTTTAAGGTGCCGGCAAAGAAATATATAAATATAAGCATAAGTCGCATAGCGTTATAAAGAGTATACGTTTACACACAAAACGATAATACACTGACGGAAAATCTTTAGCAAAATTTTTTTTGTTACAAATGATTCCAGCTTTACCTCCACGTGTATTATTTAATATGTCAATCTGTGTGGGCGTGTGTCTTTCTGTCATTGTAGCTCCAGTGCGATTAAATCGATGTATATTTATTTTTGTTTCAACTTGCTAAATTAATCAATTGTGCGTTTAGCTATAAATTAAGAAAAATCAGTTTACCTATTTTGTAATTATCATTTCACGTTTGCTGAAGGAATGTCAAATTATTGGACAAAAAGATTTGATACGCTCATAGCACTTTTATTATTTTTATTCTATTTATTATCGTATAATCAACTGAACGCAATAAATTCGGACTAGATCAAAGTAATTTATCCTAAATTTGGATTTGCCCAGAGTTTAGAAATACTTTATGTGTCGAAAATTGTAACTCTATTCAACTGAGATTCTAGTTTAAACTAAAATGCTTCCATTCAGAGGAGGGAACGTTTTTTTAAGAAAATTATATGCTTAAAAAAAGACAAATATTTTAGTAGAAACGGCAATCCTTTACAAATGGCTAAAATAAGGGCAGTAATTAAAAGAAATATCTTTATCAGCTTTTAATTTTTTGGATGATATAAAATACAGCATCAAAAACCTTCTCTGGTGCATTAATATCTAGGGTTTTTTTCACACAGCTATAATTTTTATTGTGAATCATATTTTTTGGCAGATTTAACATGAGGGATTAAACTATAAAACTTTTTTATAATATTAGGGGACCCGCCGGACTTCGGCCGTGCGATTTTTAATTATTTTCATCTTATTTAAGTAAATTAAATTCACATAATATTTTTAAGACGAAATGGCTTGACATATTATGATAGATGTTTATATGTCATCTATCAATGCCAATGTGATGTGTAAAACACATGGTAGTGTATCTAATGCTTTCGTTTATTTATTTAATGTATTTCTAATGCATATTAAATAAAGATATCACCTTTTTGTGCCCCTACTCAATATAAACTTTAACAGTGATACATTTCATAATATTCTGTCTGTTTATTTTTCGTAAAAATAGGTACAAAGTTTTTGTTTAACGTATTAATATTAAGATATGTTACATTTCCTCTGAAGATTGTTCTGCTTAGTAATTTCATAACAAACAACAGGAAGAAGCTGTCTGGTATTTGTTCAGCTATTTTTAAGGTGCACGCAAACTCTGTACGTCTTGAGAAAATTATGAGTCATGAATATCGCTATAGTGGTATGATGCATATGGAAAGCGGTCTTTAACTGCTAAACATTCGAGTCCAGAGTGCTGCATGCTTGTAGGGATGTCAAAATGATTGACGGTAATACAATCGTTGGCGAAGCATCGAGTTATCTGTTTTCTAAGTTTAACTTACTTAAGATACATATCTTTATTTAATAATCG
Organism: Graphium androcles; assembly: GCA_018247855.1. Classification (NCBI taxonomy): domain Eukaryota; kingdom Metazoa; phylum Arthropoda; class Insecta; order Lepidoptera; family Papilionidae; genus Graphium; species Graphium androcles. The sequence goes on along the minus strand of DWHK01000096.1, from coordinate 16,594 downwards.
GTAATCCGATTATTGTTGTCACTATAAAGGAAGGTTAATACTTTGCTATTTATTTATTTACTTATATAGAAGTTAAACAGAAAGTGGACAACTCTAGATTTTTTCGCACGCGTAAATATTTTGTCTACACGGAATAATTCTGCACGAATTAACATTATGCCTTATAACATATGAATACAAACTCATGTGAGAAGAAATCGCTTTACTGAATTACTCAATATTGTCGAAGTTTTTAAATCCAATGCAAATTTTTCTGATGCGCTATTACAGTCTTACAACGTTGCCAATAAACAAGCTACAGTTTTTATGGAGGTCACTCTTTTGTCTTTCAGCTATTCCTGTTCTTTAATTTACTATCTGCTATCTAACTGTAATCACGCAAATACCACTATTTTATTACTTATATTTATTTTATTGGTTTTGTAAACAAACATCAAATACATTTGAGATTTAATCATTATTATACGACTTGTCCTAAAAATTCCAATACTTGTTATCAATATTTCATCTGAGTATAAAATATTTATACTTAATATTTTTATAAAGATCATTTGCCTCAATATGTTCCTAAGTATATGCAAAATATACTTACAAGTCCCAAAATAATGTAGTCACGTTATAAAAACGATAACTTTGTTTACATTTTCTAACCTCAAATTTATAAGCAAACATAAAATAATTATCTTATATTGTGAGTTATCTGAATCCCAGCGTATATTCATAGTTGTCATTATATATTAAGTAGTATTACGCAAGTACGCAGTATTGCAAATGGCGACTAGATCAGACAAGCTGTCCAGTTCGATATTTCATTCACTGCTTGAAAATTTAATAAATAATTTTACGTACACCACAGCGACTATAAGCACTATAACTTTGTTCACTATTATCAAGCTTTAATAATAAACAAATAAATATCACAAAACTCCAACGCTTGACGTAACCAATATATGAAAACACTTTAGTTCTGTATTAATTAATTTCTACTCTTTTGTGCCGGACTATACCTATGTTCTCTATAGACTTAGAAACTATCCAACCGATGAGCCCTAAATCGATTTCATTTTTGAAAAGCAATAATACGAAGATGGTTTTAGACAAAAAAGGCGAAAAAAACTTCGGAGTATCACACGCCGGGTATCTGCTAGGACCTCATAATATGCATCGATGCAACGGCAAGTAGTTATGTGTAAAATGCTGTAACTTGGTCAAAACTGACCATCAATTGTTTCGGCGTTCATTTTCGTCGGTTACAATTCTTCGCCATCCTCGATATTAAGAACATTAATCTAATCGTATTGGACATGAGGAAACATAGTGGACATGTAAATTTCGATTTGTTGTTGAGAATATGTAATTGCTTTTGGCTCGGCAAAAAAGTATAATTGCTCATACCACATTTGGCTTGGAAAAATCAATAACTGTTATTAGCAATATAATCCATTTAGTAGAGCTCGGCTCGGCTTATCGGCGCTCAATTTTCAGCAGCAGCAGACAACGTAAAAGTTGAGGATTAACAAATAAATACCTAAAATTATTATTTTCGAACATAAACAAGAGATAGATCAATTTCTATTTCATAAAATACTTGAGTCGATTCAATGGTAATTTTCTACAAAATCGTCAGAGCTATTTTGTTAAAATAGAGATCATCGCTGCCTACACCTTTTTTATGTACAAAAGCTATTCGATTAACAGTATAAAGTTAATTTTGAGGCGAAGGAAGAATTTAATATAAATGATTTATACATTTATACATGTAGATTAATACAGTTACGGTTGCGAATTTAGCTGTAGTTATGACTACGATTATTTGCATTATTGATACATAACATATAGGATACTCACATATGACTAAAAAGAATTGACAATTTACTTTAAAAAGATAACGCCAGTAAAGGCACATGTGATAGTAAACATCAACGCTCTACTTAAACCCCTCCATTTTTCCTCGATTCTGTTCTTAATTTTTAAAACCTTCCGTAGGAACTCGTGAAATACTCAAAACGCCTGGGAGAAGACTGCACCGATCTCCAGAACGCTCTAGAACTCTTCCTTGGCGTGCCCAATCGCGCCACTGACATCAAGTTCATCTCGAGCATCGAAGGATACAGAGGGAACATCTACAAACTTGGCCGCTTACTCACCCACGACTGGTTCACAGTCGCTGTCGAAGGGAAAACCAAAGAGAGATACCTCTTTCTGTTCAAGGCGAGGGTCTTGATCTGCAAAGTTAAGAGGATCGAAGAAGACAGGTCGATATTCGTACTCAAACACATCATCAAGGTACAGCACATCTCCTTTGCTTTTTATATTTTTATCATTAATCCTGAAAATATAGACCAAATTAGTTAATAATTTTCAGCAGATCGGATAAGATTTGGAATAACTGAAGTATATTTATAAATGACTAAACAAAGTAGTATTTCTATGTAGAGATTTGATTGACTATATAGTCTGGTACATTTAGATTTTAATTTCCCTCAGCTCCCGGACGCTGAAGTCAAGGACGATCCAAGCGACAAACTTAAGTTCGAACTTCATCAAAAATCACCACCACTCATTCTCACTCTAGCAGCACATAAGGAGTCGGTCAAATCCCACTGGCTGAGGGAGATTAGACACCACTCAAAAGACGTCGGTAAGAAAAAATCTTGACTTCAACTTATGACTTAATCCGCTCGTCTCAACTTACGGCTTAGTCCGCATGTCTAGATGTACAAGGACACTGATTGAAACAAAGAACAATTTATTATGTGCCCAAATTCTTATAAACTAGTAATGTGCCGCGAAACTGGACCTCGCGGTTGTCTCTTTAAACTACTGAGCTGATTTTGACGCCCAACGAAGTTGAAAGTTGTACTAATATTACCTACATACATTCTAAACTTCATTTAAATTGGATCGCTGGTTCAAGAGCTATCGCGGAACATACATGCATACATAAAATGTGTTTTCGCCCCAACTGTAATTGTAAACCACGCTCGCTTCGCTCGCTCGGTCAATTAAAATAGGCCAGTTTCATTTTGGGTGACGTAGATGTGCCCAAAAAACTTTTGAAAAGTTTAATACAATCCTTTTATTAATTATGCTATTATGACAAAATATTACGAGTAGTAGACGACCTAAAATGAGTGGATTGTAAATAATTATTATTACAGGATATTCGACATAAAACCATTTATTTAGTAACCATCATAATTTACATAAATAACGCAAACACACTTCGCCAAATTTAGTTTAGCAAAAACCCCTCAAAGAAATTTTGAAAGTTTTATCAATCTTTATTAGTTAGTTACGAAACTGCTGTGTGATGCCACTGGAAGTGTATTTCTAGATCGGTTTAAATTGGCTCATTCCGCAACTCAATCATCTGCGCAGGTATATGGATTTATAAATAGGTGGCACAAATGACTAACAAAACGCGCCAATGGTTCACTAGTAAATTAGAAACGTACAGAAATATGTACTTGTTGCATGCATAGTAATGAAAGATTAATGTACCTAATATTATCTTACGGCGTTATATTAACGTAAAGAAATTTCAAGTTAAACATATTAAAAAAATAATTTGGTAGCATTATTTACTTAAAAAGCTTTTTTACTTAAGGCAATGGAAGATAAAACAGTCTGCTTAGGCAGTATAATAACAGGTGATATTTATCACGAACTGATATTTCTGTTATGTATAAAACTTATAATTCCATCTATTTACTTTATTACTTTTTGCAGTTGCCTTAGCTGAGCACGCCGCTGACGATCTTCAAATTTTACCCTCCGAACAACAGTCTTCATCAAAAGATCAACAGTCTCCGGAACCGGAAAAGAAAAAGAAGAAGAAGCAAAATACAGAAAAAGACAAGGAAAAGGAAGAGCAATCACGAACGGAAGATATTGAAGTTAGTGAAGTGCTAACTCGACAAGAATCTATTGAAGTGCTGCAAACTAAGAGAAAAGCATCCGTCGAAAGTTCTCAGGTAACGAAAATCGCTAAATCTGAAGCAAAAGAAATAACATCTGTTAGTGAAGAGACACACGAAACATTTAATTTAGAAAGCAACGCTGTGTGCAGTAGTGCAATCACTGCTAATGTGGAAATACAGTCGTCCGTAACGATAAAAGAGAGTGAAGTTTGTGAAGTTTATTCACCATCTGCTTCTCAACCATCGGTTGTTTCTTTAACATCGCCGGAAGAAGTAGAAACTTCTAAGGTTAAATCCGAATCAACAAATCAGATTTCTAGTGAAGTGGTTACCGAAGTGATTAAGACTGCATCTGAAACTGTTTTAGAGAAAAGCAATTTGACACAGGAAGTTACGAAGTCTGAAGTAGAGGGAGAAATAACCACTGCACATTTAAGAGCGGAATTAGAACTTCAAAACGAAGAAACATATATTGTTCCATCGCAAGTTTTACAATCGGAAAATCCACGGGCAGGAATTTTTGTTCAAGAAGAATCTTCCACAGTTTCCTTGTCAAAACAGACAACTGTTACACTAGAAAGTTCAACAGGAGAACAATCGTCGCAAACATCTCTTCAAGTGACAACCGAACAAAATTTAAAAAAAAATCCAAATTCAGAAAATAATAATCAATTAAATCTAAAGGCATCCTCTGAGGCCAATCAGCAGGTATTGATATCCTCAGAAACTAATACAGTTTCATCATCTGATTTGCCTTTTGTGAATAAATCTGATTTAGAAACTAAAACAGCACTAAATACAAGAAAATCCATTTCAAGGAAATCTTCGCGACATTCTACAGTTGAAAAATCAGCAGCTGAGCAAACTGAAGATTTAAAAGACAGTTTAGACCATCAACACGTAAAACAGATCGACCATACGACTGCAAAGCAAGAGACTATATTAAGTTCATTAGCCGAAGAAACTGGTAAAACACTAACGTCAACAGACAGTGTAACATTACAAGCCACAGGTGAAGGATTTGCGGAATCTGATATCTCTGACTTAAAAAAACGCGTGTCATCTGCAGAATTAACTGAAACTGTTGATACATCATCTATAAAGTCAGTTGAAGGAAATAAGGAAGAAATTAAAGAATCGTCCATTCAACAGCAGAAACAGTCGGTAGAATATACATCGAATGAATCTATTAGCCAAACAGTCAATAAATTCAATGATCGAATAACTGAATCTGAGAATAAATTCGGAGAAAACAGTGAATTGATTCAAAAAAGTACATCTGGCGGAGACTTTACTCAAAAAGTAATTTCAAGTAGTCAAACTGTGACCACAGAAGAAGCTGGCGAAGACGAGATGTCGTCGAGATATAATAGTCGTAGTTCAAGGCTGTCTGGAGGTAAGTGCTAAATGTTTTAAATATAAATTATCTGGTTTATGCAAAATTCTAAATATCTAAATATTATTTTAAAATAATGCTTATTTAAATGAAATTATTTACAGAATACTCCAGCAGCACCCGAAAAATGTCTAGTGGTGGTCGGTATGAATCTTCTACAGGCACAAGTCTATCCTCATACTCTCGACGTGAAAGCGGCTCAAGAATAGAGAGTGGAAAATATGAAACAAGCGGTACGATTGAGGGCATCACCAGCTCTAAGTACGAGTCTAAATATTCAAGCGCTAGCGCAAGAATTGAAGGCGGTAATGCGTATGGAATCGAGTCTAGCTATGAAAGCAAAACAGAAGGAGAATCGAAGTATGCCCTTGAGTCCAATTTTGAAGCTTCTAGTAAAATCGATAGTATTGCATCTAAATACGGCATAGAAGCTAACGGTAAAGTAGAGGGCCGCCGATCATCTAAGTACAGTATTGAAAGCAGTCACGACGGAGGCAAAATTGAAAGTGGAGATAAAATCGAATCCTCTTTCGAAACGACTAGCAAAATTGACAGTATCGCTTCTAAATATGGTCGTGACATCAATGGTTCCAAATATGAAGGCCGCTCTACAAGGCTGAGCATTGACGCAAGTTACGATGGCGAAAAGATAGAAGGCGGAGCAAAAATTGAATCTTCTTACGAGAAAACTAAGAACGGTGAATCTATTTACGAAAGTAAATATTCAAAAACAGCTCTGTCTAACGGTTCAGTAACTGGAGAATATGAATCGTCTAAATCCGTCTCGAAATCTGAAATTGTCGATGGAAAGCCAATATTTTCCAAGACCCTCGAAGGTCAAAACATTGAGCGTAAGTACATAGCGTTTGAAGAAAAATACCTGTAGTTGTAGCAACAACATAGTGCTTGTACATAACGCTTTTAGTTACCTAACTTACACACCACATTGTTCTAACAACGCTTCTATGTTCAAAATGAATTTGTACGGTTCGATCGAAAATATTACATTTCTCCTAATTATTTGCAATTAAATGACAGTCACTGCGAACCGTACGAATTTATTTCCAATAATGATTTGAATTCTCAGCGGGTGAGAACGCGTTATTCGAATGCTCGCTCATTGATTACGAGGGGGTGAAAGTGACTTGGCTGAAGGATAACAAGCCTTTGACCGACCGCTTGATGGACCGCTGCTCCATCACCGCTATCGACGGTACCTTCAAGCTGTTGCTAATGCACTGCAGAGAAGACGACGCTGGTACCTACACGGCGATAGCTGAAAATATGAAAGGCAACGCCCATTGCACAGCTCAGTTAGCTGTCCAAGAGCGTGAGTATCACCATCATTCCTTTAAACTTGATTGAATTGATAATGTTCAATTGGTTTCAGTTTTTATAGCACACACAAAATTTTGTTGAATACACTTTATGTATACAAAATATAAGCACAAGTCTAATCTGGAAAATAATATTAGATTTTCTAAATGAAATTTTTGCTCACCGCAACTTATATACAACATTTAAAACATAACAAAAAACCTATATCAGTTCAATCAAATCCACATTCTAATGCATACTTTTTTCAATTACAGAGATTTTTATTACAATTTATTGAGATTTACAGAGATACTTTTTAAATGTGCATGATTCAAAGCAACATCACCGATTAAGACATCGTAAAGCCTTTAACTCGTAGATTGTTGTCACTTGTACTGTCCTGTAACTTTCCTGTATTTGGCACTGAACTGAATTATAAGTCGTAAAAGGTAGCATGCCCTGTAGCATCTACTTCAATTTGGCCCTCTTGCTTTATTTCTCTATCTATAGCTTCCTTATTTGCCGATCAATCAAGTAGCGTTAGCTGAAGCGAATAGAACTTATCTTTCTCTAATGCTGCATTTCTTACAGATCTCTTTCTACACTCTTTAATTTTCGTCCTTCCTTCTTTGCTAAATAATAACAATTGTTATTCAAATAATTTAATATATTATTTTTCACAGTGAATTACTTTGGAAAACGACACCGAGTTATTAAAGTTTACGATGCACCTACACTTCACTTCTTGACTACAAACATTTTATAAAACGTACAAAAATAAATATTAATAAAATAGTATACGTTCATATGTGTATCACATCAACAAATTTAAATATAACTTTTTAACTTAAAGCACTCCCTTGATCAATACTTTATTATTGCAAAAAGTATTAAAAATAAATAAGTTCCACGTATTTTTATAGGTTTTTCATCTTTTTCTTATATCTTCCAGTAACACCGGAAGAGCGCAGGGAGAGGAATGCTCTTAATGCGCCCTACTTTTTAGTAGCGCTGAAAGATACCGAAATTTTGGAGAACACCTACCTGCGATTCATGGTCAAGGTCAAGGGCGATCCCAATCCAACTGTAAAATTGTAAGTTTTACAATGTCACACACTATTACATATACATCTTCCGTAATCTATTATCTTGCCTTATTACTTGCGTTTGATTATCGTTAACAATTACATTATCTATTTTCTTACCTTTGAATTTATTAACACTGAGATTTGTTATAGCGTCTTATATGACATTCAAAATCTTGCACACATCTACTTTAAAATATTAAACTGTTAGTGCCGATTAAATCGTAACGACTGTGTTGTTTATCAGCGAGCGATAATGGCTTTGGAGCCAAATGGATTTGATCTGAAGTCGGCCGTTATTTTGGCACTCCTTTGGGGCACTCACCTCGCGGTTAATGCCAATACAGTCGGACGAGCTGAACAGCGAAAATATTAGCGACCACTTTCAATGTTCGACTGCTCGAGAACACTGATGTCTACAGACATTGTAATAAGTGTAACCATGTTAAATAAATGAAACAGTCGTGTTTGACCGTCGTTTAGTTCAGTGTGGAATTGCTGAGGCGCTTTGCCAAGGAATTGTCAGACTGATTGACCGATAGCGCCTCGGTAGAAGGCTGTTACGACCGCCAATGGTTTAACCAGAACAAGTGCCGTTACAATTATTCAACGTTACATGCCGTGATTTATTGCGTTTATTGTTTCTGTGAAAAAAAAAGTGAAATATCTGTGTTACATCTGGCCGTGTCGTCTGTTACACAACGATACGTGTAAGTGGATATTTTTCTAACATTTGCTTGTCTTCAACCTTTTAAATACTTGGCCCCAATCCATCCGAGACTAAATCGTTTGAAATTATTTTTTATATACGTAAAGATTTCGATAAAGACATTATCAAAATTAAAAGTAAAAAAATCTTGAATAAACTTCGTTTTCAATTTTCTTATTATGACGTTTGGGTTTGAAAAATACCCACATACCATCCAAATACAGACATCATTAAAACTCAACAAAAAACTTTTTTTTAAACTTATGATATTTATTTCAAAATATCTGGGCAAGCTTAGTTTGATGTCTTATATTGAGAATCGAAATTTCTTCGATCACAACAAAAAAATCATGTATGTATATCCAGAAAGGCGATTTATTTCCAAAATACCATATTAATGTCTCGTTGAATAATATAAGTATGTACATACGTTTATCATTTACATGCTATGTTTTAATTAAGTTTTGGCGTTGCTAAACAAATTACAACTAGTTGAACAATTACGCTGCGCAGAGAGACCATGTTCTAGTTTATTCAAGCTTGACTTTCATCTTGAGATCTAAACTCAATAATTAAGATTTACTAAAATTGAACTAAATTTGCTCAAGTTAGATTTGCTTCGGGATTTGACTCGAAGCTTTAGGTATGTTTGGATACGTTACACAGTTTTCAGCTTTTGTCATTTTTATAAATTTGATATTCAAGTAAATTTATAGTCTTCATCTTAAAGTTAAACATTTATTTAAACTTTTCTCTGTTTTATTTTGACATTACACTGACTATAAATTATCCTCTTGTACAAGAAAGGAGAATGTAAAATGAAAATAAACTTGAAATATTAACATATAACATTTATGTAATAAATAATCAGTTTCACGGTCACACCAATCTTAATGAAGTGGAGATGACATACTTGGATGACGCCATTAAAATTAAAGAACAAAAATAAAACCACTTAAATTTAATATGACAAGAGAGCGATTCTCTAATCACTAAAGTTTCCGACCACTCCGACATCAAGATATCATAATTTAGATTATAAATCTCATGATTTAGGAAGGTCAGTTTCTCTTTCGCCATAGCGCCGCAGCCGCATTTGATTGAGGTTCCTTAGCGAAGGAAGGAAATTAGGTGGTAATGGAAAACCAGTGCAAAGAATAATAAGTAGAATGAGATAGCTAAAGCCCATCTTCCTAAAATTTCTCGATATGAAGACAATCCTTAATGCGTCGTAAAGTTTGTTTTCTGTGGTGTGACTGGACCTACCGATATATGTGTTCAAAACGATTCATCAAGATAGGCGAACGAGCCAAAAATGTTTAGCCAAAATGTAAACAAAAAATTGACTTCAGATATGTAGATTGCTCCACCGAGATAGTGGTAACTTACAAAAAAAAAGATACAGATAATCCATAGTTGAGAAAATAAATTTAATATCAACATCTCTTACGGCGTATGGCAAGAGCGGTACGCTTTCTTCAATTTTTTTTTCTTCTTTCCATTTTGAGCCACGCGCTGTCCCCGTACATTGTATATTGAAATTTCTTATTTTTTAAAGCTGACAAGTGAGCAGGCAATTTACTTAATGTTTGTTATTGTAGAAGAGTAACTGATTAGTTCTGACAAATATACCTAAATAGAATGGCTAAATAGGTAAAAGGGGATAGAAACGTGTTGACGATTTTGGAAAAGGAAAAGAGTGGAAAAGGCAAAAGCACGGATGGCTATCCTACTTTCTCAATAAATCAGGCATACTTTTTGTTATTGGTAAAATGGTGGCACCTCTTTATTCGAAAATGTATTTTTTTTATTTTTTTCTCTATTTATTGTATCAACTAACTATCTTTACACGTATACATTCTGATACATGTTCGATGTTTCACACCTATGTAACTGCACCCTAAGATCTTCCGTTACACCATTCCAGCTACCGTGACGGCAAGGAGATCATTACCAGCGCCGACAGCGAGCGCGTCTCTATCGTCCGCACGAGAGCCGACAGAGGCTGCTACGAACTGGTGATCGCCGACGTGTGCCCCGGCGACGCCGGCGTCTACAGCTGCCGCGCCATGAATATATACGGGGAGGTCGAGTCAGAGGCGAAGGTCACCGTCGTCGGTAAGGGAACACCAGTCATATTTAATCTACTTTTTGAATATGCTTTTTCCAGGCACTTCTCAGTTCAGTCGGCCAGGAAGGTAATACAGCATCAAACTGAGCTAGCATTGATGTGGATGCTTTGCTTGTGAAACTGTCAGATGGTTATTATTTTATGTGGTGGCTTCTTAAAACTTCTCGAAATGAACACAATCCTTAATGCGTCATACAGTTTGTTTTCGGTAGTGTTACTAGATGTACCAATATGTGTATTCAAAACGATTCATCAAGATAATTTATATAGGTGAAAGAGTCAAAAATCGTTAGCCAAGTAGAGCACAACTTGCTCCAGATCTTGCTCTACTTCTCAGGTCGCTGGACCAAGGAGGTAATATCGCGTCAAAACTAAGTTAGCATGGATGTGGTATGCTTGGCTTGTGAAGATGTCAGATGGTTTTTTTATAGAAAAAAGTTGAGGCGTGCGTGCAGCGTGCGGCGGTCCATCTGATTTTAAGCAATTCCGTTGCCAATAGACAAAATATCGTCTAAACAGTTAGTTGACTGTGCCTTGCCAGATTAGTAGAGCTCATTGGACAACATGAGATTGGACCAATAGAACAGCTTATGATTGAGATGGAATGAAGCGAGGAATCAGAGACAATGTACGCTGGCTTTATACGGTGGGGATATTTCTCTGATCAATTATACCCATAACTGATGCTATCTGCCACTTGAAAAATATATAGACGCCATATTATTACATAGAATGACTTTATAATGACTATTCTTATTAGTAATTTAGATTTAAATCCGCCACAGTTTTATGCCCTTTAAAATATTTATGATATACGTATAAGTATTTATTTATAAATAGATATGTATGTACGGTAAACTCAAGAGAGTGATGGCATAGTGTCAATATTAATATTGTTGCTAAATCGATTTGGAATGCATAAAATTATGGACCCTTCATACATAAACAACAAAACACTACCTGCATAGATCGGACAAAAATGAATAATTTAAAAGAGAGTAGGAATAGAAATTTAAATAACCGTGATATACTAAAGTGTTTTAACTTTTAATCTTTAATTTATAAGTGACCTTGAGCTATTTCTGTGACCTTGAATTCAAAAATTAATGGCGGTCAAATTTGCAAAAGCTTTATTTAACTCGTATACATATTTTTTTTCATTTTTCTATTCTGATAGTTGGCGGGTATAAATTATAATTTCGTATCTCATGTTTATCCACCCGCATGCGGAGTGATTATAATTAATTATTTAGACATTAATTAGAATTTATAAAAATAATTTCTTTGGAATTTTCAAAATTTTGTATACACTGTGTAATAATTGGGTTTTTTTAGTGTTACGTAATAAATGAATAGTATAAACAACTTCTGTCAGGTAGTTCAGGAAGTACGTAAATGTCAAACTATCTTTATATTGTTTTTTTCTATTTTGTAAGACATGTAAAAGTAATTGTACTTTAGGGTATTGTCTATTGTCTAAGGTAATGTCCATGATCAATGGTTGCCAATGAACGCCACATAACCGTCTCTTCTTTGCAAATTCCTCAAAAACAATTGATTGTCTGTAAAGTCGGCTTATGGACTTTAATTTTACGTAATAACCCCATAAGAACACATTGAAAGATAGATGCGTCACAATCACTGATCGTGCCTCTCTATCGCTTGTTCTCCGCTCTCGATTGCACTCTCGGCTGAGGCGGAACGTGACAGTGAGTCACGCTTTTTCGTGCGTGCTGTCGTGTTATCACGTCAGTAAAACAAAATTCTGTAATTTACGTTTATGTCTGAATTCCATACACCGTTATTTAAAGTAATAGAGAAGTAAATATAAGGAATTTATAAAGTGATGTTTATTCAATTTACGCCTTGGCAGTTCGCGGGCTGGTGTGAACAGCTCGCGTTTAGTTTTGTGAACGAATTGTGGGAAAGACTTTAAATTATTTTAAAATATGTAACTTCAGCAATAGTATCGTAGAAGTTTTATGTTAGGTTCACTGTTTGTGCAATATTATTAACGTTGTCACAGTAAATGGATTGTTTATTTTCTTTTTCGCAAGAAATGTTGGCAATGGATCAACCAGCGCCTGTTGACAGTCACAAGAGCCTATCAGTTTTATAGTTTTTACAGACATACATATATGAAATATATCCTATTACCATTCAATTCAAATTCAAAACATCATTATTCACATAGACGCTTCTTCTCTTCTCTTCTCGTTCTTATGAAACGTCAAATTTTACGCCATCATAATATAAATGTTCGTGAGGAAGCTACCATCAGCTCAAGAAGCGGATTCTGTTGAGAAAGGCGGCCGAGAATTTCAGCAGTTGCTCTTTTTAAAATAAATTTTAGTTTACAAGTCTGGATTACAATTGTTTCATTTTGACATACAATTTCAAACAACCGTATTAATACAAAACATTTAAGTTGGCAAAGTATTCTGCAACGGTAATGTATTTACGCAATAGTGTTTTTTTTATTTTGCACGTAAATTGATCCAATGGCAGATTTAATATAGAGCGTGTAAATTCAAATTCAAAATGTTATTGTACCCTGCCCCATAAATGATTTTAAATTGCAATGAATGTTTTGATGGACAAATAAAATATTATGAAAAATATAAGACTATGTCATAAGACTACCGTTGTTTTTAAAAAGATCTCGCAGGGTATTCCGGGCTCCGATATTGTATATTGCTATGCATTGTTACAGATACAAATACGCACCTATTTAATTTCGGCATTAATTCTTTTATTTCTCGAATAATTCAAATCCTTCAATCGAAAAATATATCTATTCGATAGGATTGTTCAAAATAATGTGGAACGTCTAAATTTGCCATCAACCGGTGAGAAATGAAACTTTTTTGACGACTTAAATTTTATATTTTTATGATTTGTAAATTAATAGCGGTAGGTAGATGTCGGATACTGCCAAACAAAAAAATAAAAAATATTCCTATAGTGAATATATGTGACTATTTTTTTTTTCCTCTTAATCTTTGACGCGTGACGCTAAATTGACCTTGAAATTATGAAAGAAGTTTCACTTCAAAAAAAAAATTTTATAACGTCACCACAAATAGAATAAAAATGCAGTCGTCGAGGGATATACAATAAGAGAGTAAGAGCTATGAGCAGCTACTGAGTTCTTTGTCGTCTTATGTATTCTCTAACAATACACCTTTATTATCGAACCAAATCATATTATTAGTTTTTAGTTTAACGTTTTCTTAGCCATAAAACTTACCTTACACAGTGGTTAAGGCAACTACTGCACTACTATTGCCATTTAAAATGTATTCCCTACATAGTTTTCTTTATACAGCCTATAGTAACAAGTAGTGGATTCAAATCACTCGGATAGACAAATACTTTGTGTTGTTGTTTCTTTAATTGGGTTAAGGCACGGCCACATCACCACCTAGTCTGGAAATTTAAATTACCTGTGTGTTGGATAGGTTTGTAAAAAGTTGACTAAATATACGGATTTTCGTCCCATCGGCCCCAAAATAGAGTGCACCTGTGTTTGCGAATACACTTGCTCACTATAATATCTCCAGCGCAGTTGGTTTACCTCTTAGTTCGGCCGGACTTTTTTTTTTTGGATTTGGACTGAACGACATTATTTGTTTATTTTTGCTATTCAACCTCCATAAAAATATAACTGTTTTTAACTTTAATCTGTATGCCACGTTGTGGTACACACAGCATGCTGAGGTAGCTCACAAAATGCTGAATTAAAAATTATGTTTTATTTACTTTTTTTTTTAAATGTGACTATATAGTCGTTGTGGCTATGATTTAAAAAATCATTTCAGTGGCTAAAACTATTTACAAGACTTCAGAGTATATGTTACTTTGTAATGTATACATCTATACATACATATAAATAAAATAAAAGTATCCGTTTGTGTGTAAAATTAGGAGCCAATCACCTTTAATTTTAATCTTTAAATAATACGATACCAATATACAAAGTACTAATTTTTCAAATTCTTTCTGTCTGTCTGTTTGTTTGGATCGGCTGATCTCCGAAACGGTCTTCGACGAGACTTCGACTGTCAGATAGCTGACGATATTGGGAATAACTTAGACTACTTTAATTTTAGAATAAGGTACCATAATACCAAGTAAAAACCTCTAAAATTAGCGAGTAAAATTACAGGCAGCTACTAGTTATATTAAAACTTCTAACATTAACAATCTTCAACTCTGATCACCGATATGAAACAGGAATTAGGAGACCAGGGCTAAGAATTCTAAGACAAAACAATTAAAGTGCAATCGAATTTACGCTAGGCGAGCTCTTAAAGCAGCTTTAGAGCGGTCTTGAATGTCGCAAGTCACATGTGAGTGGCTATTTCACAAAACGGCCTTCAGATATTCCACTGTTGATTGTAATACGTAAGTATTATTTACCAACATAACTTATATTTAGTATCTTAGAAGAAGTTAAACGGGCAATAAAAATGTTTAGTTGGATAAAATACATTGTTTATAGGCAATACTTAGAAAGCTAGCAGATGGTTCGCCTGATGGGAAGTGATATCGTCGCATATAGATATCCACAACATCCGATGAGTTGCAGTTGTATTAGGTGGCAGAGCATAGCATCCTTTCACAGCTTTTGCTGCGTTTCTAAGGTCTCGCTCGCCAGGGAAAGTACCACCGGTCTTTACAAAATAAAGTATGCTTGACTTTTTAAGCTGCCGGATGGCCATTCCTATCCTCTTACTTCTCCCTCCTTTTACCCTTCAAATCCTTAATATGATCCCGACCCATCCTGCCCAATAATCCTGTTCTATGCAATTCCCCAGGCTGACAACGCACACGCGACTCTTCGGGTGTTATGTGTGTCGGGGGGCGACGAGATCGCTTAACATCAGGTGCATCGTCTATTCGTTTGTCATCCTTTCCATTAACAAAAGCTTAGGAAAGAATTGGTCATTGCATTAAAGGGGGTGGGATTTTGGATAAGAAAGGAAATAAGTGAGAAAAAAGAAGGGGTACCCCTTGCAAGTGACAGACCAGCATATACCTGATAGAAGTTGGCAACTGATAAAGCGGTACACCTCAGCGTTCAAAAAAGCCTCGATATATGTTAAGCAAAAATAATAGATAGAAAGAAGCAGCCTCCGTGGCTTAGTGTTATAGGCCTTTGTTTTACAAACCAGAAGTCGTGGGTTCGAATCCTACGGGGGAACAATGACTTTGTGATATTGTTTCTTAGTTGGATTAGAGCAATACGGGCCGATAATCCGATTGGCTGAAAATTAAAATAATCCTATGCGTTGGATGAGCATATAAAGAGTCGGTACCGGTTGTCAACACACCTTCGACAATCGCTAAAGAATGTCAGTGTCTTCAAATATGCTGACCACTAATCCATCCTTCGGATTCAGTTATCCCTTTGGGTTGCGGAGGTCATGCCAGTAGCTTTGTCTGCTATATATGGTTGAATTAAGCTAAGAGGAAGAAGAATAGAAAGCCTAGGAGTTATTTTAGTGACAGGTCCTACATCACATAGCCCAAAAGATTACTGTACTCAAAGGAGATACAGGAGTACTGATAGCGGTATTAATCACTGGTGTTTACCCGACTCTCATAAAATGTAAATTTTGTCAACGAAGTTTTTTTTAAAACATGCTACCTGCGGTTTCCCCCATGCGAATATTTTTGTGGATTTTCTCTAAATCCATTCTTAGTGGCGTTAAAAGTGCAAATGTGACACGCGAATGTAAATGAATCATCCGCAAAATGACTATCATAATATTGTAACAGATGTTTTATTGTGTGTTGTTTGTGTCTTCGCTTTTTTATTGTTCACAAGCGAGTAAACAAGGGCTACTGCGCAATATTATTGTGAAATAAAACTGCATTAACATACGACTACCTACTCCATATACTTATTTAAACAATAAAATTAAAAAGTTTAACTAACCCCCGGCTCAAAAAAAAAAATAAAAAGTAAAAATAAAAAATCAGTGACAGCCATCCTGGATTTGAAATTTATCATAGTGTATAGTATTC
>DWHK01000095.1:0-18583 GCA_018247855.1 Graphium androcles | reverse complement strand
TTGAACTCATGTTCGCTCGAGTATACAGAATTAAAGGCGAGCGCCCGGACACTGAGCTACCACGGCTTTATACTTTACCTAAATACGTTTAATTTCCAGGAGGAATCTTTTATTCAGATTCCGAAGAATTGAAAATCGCGTTAACTGTAAGTACAAAAATGTATGACTTCAACGTCTCAATAAAGGAAGTTCAGAAAAATGGTGAAATTCTGGATCTGAATCGTCTTGTTTGTGAACTGGCTGAGGTAGGCTGTTGTTTAAAGTACTATCATTATTTTTTTATACTTTTATCTTTCACAGTTTTGATTAGAATAATAAAAAAACCCATTGAAAATAAAATAATAATCTGAAATTGGACATATCACAGTTACTAATTTACACTGAGTTCACGTGACTGGCAATATAAAGAACTGTTTCTGCGTATTATCAAATTCAAAACGCAAACGGAGCAACGGCGTAGATATACCTCTTATTGTAAAAATATTATAAAAGCGTTTCAAGCACGGATCAGAAAAAATAGTATTTTCTGTTCCGTGGTTTCAAGGATATTCAAAGTAAATTTATTCTTTATTTTTTACATCTAAAGTATGTATATTCGCGTGTTCTCCTTAAATTTTGCTAAAGATTGCCTTTCATTCAAATTACAGGAAGGGGTAATTGGCATCGTAGATGGAACGGGAGGCCAAGCGACTGAGTTCATTCAAGCTCTTTGCGACATATTGGAACTACCACATGTCACCGTTACATACAACGATAAGAACGACGATGCGTATATAGTCAATTTACATCCCAGTTCCTTTGCGTATAATATGGTAAGAAAGTTTTTTAATGCGTCTCAAAATGAAAATCGATAAAATTATTGTCATTTAAGTCTATTTTAGTTATGCGATAAAATTAAAATATGTTGATTTATTGTGGAAATTAAAAAAATATACCATCTACCTTGTTGTGAATATATAGTATTAGAAAACGTTTGGAAAAATTGCAGACGTCAATTCTTTTTTTAATATATCTTCCTATATTTTACCGAAACCAGTCCATTCATATCACACACGTATTTTTATTGTGATTATTTTGTGCTTAGTAGTAATTTTGTATAACATTATTATTAAACTCTAAGCATCCCTATGTAAATAGAAATATTCAAATGCAAATATCTTTAAATTAAAAAAAAATATTTAAACATATAAAATAATAACTGTCAATAAATTTCCAATTCTGACAGGTGTACTCTGTGTATATACGTCCTTTCTTTTTCAAAATCTACGTAGTTATATAATTATATTATGTTAAATGATATTTTACACAAAATGATACCGATTTTCTAAATAGGGATGTTAGAAGCCGCAGTTTTCCAGAACGAACCTTTATTTCCCCCAAATTTCCGGTGACACGTGTTTAATTAATGTTGGCCTTCTATGAATTAATAATGTTTCCACGTAAAATGTCATTATAATATCAGTAATCGCAACCCTCATTAATAATAATTAATTTTAATTATGTTTTTCATGGAATACTTTCCAAAATAATTATTGAAAGTTTTCTTAGTCAAACTTTATTTAAAGAAAACTTAGACAAATTATTCTTATTCTTTATCAATTGAATATTTGCAATTAAAAATGTCATATGCGTAAAAGAAACGGTGATTATTATAATTAACTATTGCAATAAAAATTATAACGATATGATTTGTACGATATTCCAGGTGATGGAAAGGTTAGTAGCACGTAAAGGCTGGGAAGAATTTACTATTCTATATTTGAAAGGCCATAGTTTAATTCGTATAAGCAGCTTATTAGAAATGAATACTCATGATGATAAGTACATTATAACAGTTAGAGAACTAAGTGGTGATGATTACAGGTGAGATAAATAACCACAAATGGTTTATTTGATGTTATTAATGATATTGTAGTATATTAAACTATATTACATTTCTCAGGGATGTCTTAATAAGTGCTAAAGAAAGCGGATACACCAATTTTGTAGTAGATTGCCCTGAAGAAAACTTGGAAATGGTCTTACAACATGCTCAAGAAGTTGGTTTAATGGCTGACGAACATTCGTATATTTTTGTTTCAACAGATTTATTCACTTTAAATTTGGACAGATACAGATATGGTGGAGTTAATATGACTGGTAAGTTTGATTTGTTAATACAAGTAAACACTGAAGTATAAGTAAAAATCGAAGTGTAGGTAGTACACTTCGATTTAAAATTGTTACCGATATAAAATTGAAATTTAAATGATTTTTTCTGACAGGTTTGTCACCATTAGGCATAAAAATAGACTATAATACAATTTGAATTTGATTATTACGCTATTTAATTCTGACAAGGTAAGGAAAACGAGTTCCCGTGCTGCTTTTCACTAATGTTAATACTTAGCTTCCGTTAAATCGAACCAATTTAAGTGCAGAAAATTTCAAACGAAAATTCTCGAGTCACGATATCCAATTATAACCGAAAATACTGAGTAAGAAAGCTATTAGAACGTAAAAAAATTATATGGCATAATCATATTTGCGTATATCTTACGGAGGGTAAAATTAAGATGACTTCCAATTATTGATGACAAATATGTGCAGTACCACCTAAATAAAAAAAGAATTAATCAAATCGGTTTGATAAAACGGCTTGACGAACTCGTCTGAGATTTCATCAATTCTTTTAATATATGGAGATAGTCATGGGCTCATGGTTACATTCAGTTAAAAGTCATTTTGGCCAAAATTCAAACACTGCGGCCACTTGTGGAGCAATTCATGCCCTTCTGGCGCATGAATGATCTTACTTTTTGCGCATTGGAGTACCCAGCACGTATATCCTTTTTTTCCGTGGGAGAAATTCTTTATGGATCCCCCACCGCCTTAAGGGTAGGTCAAAGGGGCCATGTTGGAATCCCGGTCACAGAAACCGGGTATCGGTCGGAACCCCACGACCTCTCGCTGTCCACCATAGTCAGGACCACGACGGTAAGTGAGAGATCGTGCCGCATGATAGTTGTCAGCTCTCGGCGCTGCATCTCCCAGCCTGAAGTACCCTGGCAACACGTGATCGGCCATCACCTCGCTCATATTTACACTTTGGTTTGGGGTCCCTCTCCGCTATGTAATGCCTCCCAAAACAACCATGTCCCGAGAGGACCTGCAGAGGAGATTGTTCACAGTTATTCTCTGCACCCCCTGTGCTCTTCTAGTGCCAGTTGGGTTGGGTTGGGTAGTGGTTGGTTGGGTTGCCCCGGGCTATCGCCTCCTCGCGCCAGGTATACCCAACCCGTATATCCTAATCCAACTAAGAATCAACAACATAAAATCATTGTTCCTCCGCTGGATTTATACCCACATTCTCAGGTTTGTAAAGCCATGGTTTATACCACGAGATCAAGGAGTCGAAATTTAATAAATCATAAGTATTTGATGACCAGTTGGAGCAGTAGCTAAAAAGTTAGCTTCGGTGTCACAAATTGTTGGTTCGATTTCCACCCAAAGCAAAAATTTTTGTATGACCTACAAATAGTTGTTTCAGATCTGGGTTATTGCATCAGTGTAATTTATGTTAGTAAAACGCCCTTATAACACAAGCCTAGAGCTTATAATAAGGGCAGCATTTTTTTTTAAAGTACAAGAACATATGCAGATATAAATACATCTAAAATTTAATCTTAATTTTAATAAAATTATCTCAAGGCTCTTAAACCAGAAAAACTTAAATAAAAAATATTTTATATGATTTAGCCAAAACGACTTTCAATACCTTGATTTGATATAAAAAGACATTCAAGTACAGGGTTTGGACAACAATTACAAGATCAGTACATTTCTCAAAATATCTTCATATAACTTTTTTGACAGGAATGCGATTAGCTAGTTTTGACCAAAACGAAATGCTGTGGAGTTTCACAGATTATTTTAATCAAGAATCTGGTTTATCAGTCGAATCGGACCAACTTTCTAGTGAAATATTATTGATACATGATGCTGTTATAATATTTTCTAAAGCAACAGAAAAGATGAAATATGGTCTTACAAAGCCAGAGGATCTAAGCTGTGAAAATTATACCTCGTGGACGCACGGATCATCATTGTTAAATTTTATGAAAACTGTACGTATATGTAAATCTGTATTTTGTATAGAATTAATCATAAAAGAATAAGAAAAAATGTTTTGTCTACAGAATAAAGTTGAAGGCATTACGCGAACGTTGACATTTGATGGATACGGAGATAGAAACAATGTTATTTTTGACGTGCTTGAACTCACACCAGCTGGAAACCAAACGGTTTGTATAGTCAAAATATTTATTTATTCGAGCAAAATAATATTTACCAGTATCTCGTATATGTGTGATGGACGGCTGTAGTAACAAAATTTTCAGACGTTGTTTATGTGTTTACCGATATATTATCACGAAAGTGTATGCAGACTGAAAGTATTTCGCGACTATCAGTTTTTGCCTCGCATCACTGAGGTTTCTGTAGATCTTTGTTGCGTCTGATAAATTTTCCGTGTATCCTTTTACCGTCAGTTCCTTTTTCTTTGATCGCATATCCATCGAGAACTTTAATCTGACTTGGTTTAATATATTTATACTAGCAGACCTGGCAGATTTTATCCTGCCGGAATTTAGAATATATAATTTAGAATATTTAGAATATATAGAATTTAGGAGACCGATAACAACGCCCTCTTTTTGGTCCAAAGTCCTTATAAATCATTTAAGGCTACATTCAGGCACACACACACACATGAAATTGACAGGCAAAAAAAATTTAGACAAAATTTTTTTAACATTTCTTCATGCACATGTAAGTCGGCCATATGATGATTAACTATTAATTTAGTTTAATAACGTTTGTTAATATTAAGTAAATAAAAAAAATAACATTAAATAATAGTATTTAGAGTGGGCCATGGTGAAGTAAGCAAATTTTGAAGATCTGATAACCTACTGAATTCTCAATCCTCATATCTGAATAATTTTAATTATAATGGTATAATTATATTTTTGCATTTTTGCTAAATGCAACTTATACTCATTAGAAAACGGGTGATATGAACTCCTTATTATATACCTGGAGGAATATTTCTCTGCTATGTAAGATTAAGTTTAATCTAAGTCATTTTATGTTTAAACATCTAATTTATTTTATACATATTTTGACATATTTTATCATATTCGTATAATATCTTATAAATATAAACATTTTAATAATAAATGAATTTATTATGTTAATAAATATAAATTAACTCAGGGTAGATTTATTTGATTTTAAAATATATTATACTTTTGTGCCTATTGAGCTTTTAACCCGTTACTTACTATTATACTTATTTAAGCAACACTAGACTTTATAGAATGTTGGTACTACGCTGTCGTTAACAGCTTTTCAATTAAAGTTGAATTATACAATATTTTTAATTTAAATTAAATGCAAATTAAATACGAAATATACAAGTGCTTATTATATAAAAGTTAGTGTTTATAACGTCTACATAATATATTGTTTCCAGATCGGTACATGGAATAATAACAATTTAACAATTTCAAGACCATTTCTAGTTTCAACAGAAATTGTTGAAGAGACAATAATGAAAAACAGAACGTTTAAGGTCTTAATAACGAGAGTAAGTATTACAATAGAAATGTCATCCATTCGCAATTTGCACTTACAACTACGGGTGACTTGATCATACATACTAACTTATTTTATTAAAATTTACATATATTATAGTAATTTATAACTTGCTTGAATAATTCCTTCTATTGGTGACACTTTTTGAGATTACACACTTAGTCTGGTGGAGAACTTTAACTTAAAGTATGTAAAATAATTTCGTTATTTGCGTGAAGACGGATTGTGGCCGTAAAGGGTTCTAAAGATCGGGAAATAAAACAAAGTTAAATAGAGGACAATATTCGGAAGTTGGCTTTATTTAACAATGTGTAGTAATAATGTTGATATTTAGTAATAATATATAAAATATTCTAGAGTCCTCCTTATGGATATGTAAAAGAATCATCTGATCAGCTGGAAGGAAATGATCGTTACGAAGGATTTACGATAGATTTAATCGAGAAACTTTCTGAGATATTGGGATTTAGTTACGAATTTGAGGTAGAGGATGAGTACGGCTCACGAGACCCTGTCACACATAAATGGAACGGCATGGCCCTTCAGCTCATGGAAGATGTTGGTGGTATTAAAATGCATTTCTTTATGAAACTACGACTAAACAGTCGAATTATGAACTAAATAATGTCTTTCAGAAAGCCGATTTTGCCATATGTGATTTCACCATAACATCAGTAAGGCAAAGTGCAATAGATTTTTCAACGCCTTTTATGACTCTTGGAATAGGAATTTTATACAAAACTCCCAGCAAGCAACCTCCTGAAATGTTTTCGTTCATGGCTGTATTTTCAAAGGAAGTAAGCAGATATTTTATTTTATTAAAGGAAATAACATCATAGTAGTCGTGGAGCAAAAATAATTTATTTATTTAATATTTTAAATTGAGCTAATATAAATAAAATTTCAGGTTTGGTACTATATGGTTCTAGTGCAACTAGGATTAGGTGTGATAATGATATTTGTCGGGAGAATCTCTCATAAAGAATGGCAAAATCCAGTACCATGCATAGAGCAACCAGAAGAACTGAGCAATCAGTTTAGTTTTGCTAACTCTGTTTGGCTAATTATTGGATCGGTCATGCAACAAGGATCCGAAATAGCCCCGATGTTAGTCTTTCTACATACTATCGGAGACATGTTTAAATTTTGTACATTGTTTCTAGCTAACATATTGTTGTCATTTCAGAGCCCTAGCCCCACGCTTGATTACAAGTGTGTGGTGGTTCTTCACGATGGTCATAGTAGCCTCGTATGTTGGTACCCTCGTTGCCTTTTTAACGGTTGAAAAGAATGTTCTCCCGTTTGAAACTTTAGATGAGCTCTATAAACACAAGTCAATTTCTTATGGAGCTAAAAGTATAGGATCCACTATTGATTTTTTTAAGGTTGGTTATTTATTATTATAAGGGAAAAAAGCAAAGACATTTATTTTGCTTTTGCTTTAATTATTTATGATTTTTTTAGTAATCAGATTCTTCTTACTTAATCACATAACGGAATGTTAAAAAGTAAAAGTTATCATTTAAAATTTTTAGAATTCACCTAATGCTCCGCTTACAAATATGTACAAAAAAATGGTTGATAACAATTGGTTAGTACAAACGAACGACATCGGTGTAGCCAAGTAAGTATTTTTATTAAAGCTTTTCTTTCCTATATAAATTAACAAATAATGTTTATTTATTTTTATAGATCTGAAAATGAAACATATGCCTTTTTTATGGAATCGACTTCGTTGGAATATTATAAGGAAAGACATTGTGACTTACTTCAAGTAGGAGATCTTCTTGATTCAAAAAGCTATGGTATCGGTATGAAAAAAGGTATGTGCATAAATTAATTGAAAAAACTCAGTTCTATATCCCTTAAAATATTCTCAAGTGGAACTTTACATGGCCGCCCAACAATCTTATAACAAAGAAGTCACCTCGAATTACCTTAAGCAACCTAGGTTACAACAAGACGGGTTCGAAACACACGTTCTGCGGTTTATAAAGTAAGGACCTATTGCACCTAGTGCACTATACGGAATTAGTTATATATTTATTATATCAATACGTAAAACGTAAATTTTGTACGCAATTTCAGAATTTTGCGGAAATATATGAATGTGAGATTTGGTTTATGTATATATACAATAACAAAATTACGTAAAAACACAAAAATAATTACAAATTTTACGAACGTAGTTTAACCATTGCGGTAGGTACATTTATATGTTATATTTTATTACTGTCATAAATTTGCAGGTTCGCCGTATAAAAAATATATAGACTATGGTTTACTTAAATTAAAGGAAACTGGAGATATTCAAAAGTTAAAAAATATTTGGTGGAAAGAAAAACGTGGTGGCGGTAAATGTGGGGTAAATATTTTCCATAAAAAAATATTACGTCGATTAAACAATGCTACAATTTCTCAACACGTAATGAGTTGCGAAATTCCTATTTCACTATTATTTGTAGAATGTATTTTATAAATTATTATTATTATTTCATTATTATTATTATTTTGATTGCCATTATTCTTAATTAGCAACATTAAAAGTAAAAGTACAAGGGATTAAACTGTAATAAAAAGTCTTATCTTTTGCAATTTTATGAAAACAATAAAATTACAAATTTACAAGACTTTTTACTTAAATAGATTCGAATACCAAAGTCATATCTGCGCACTGTGTCCGATTCATTCCAATTTTATACTATTCGTCAGAATGATATCACCCCTACATTAAATTTGATTGTCTAAGTTCAGTATGTGAATGTCCAGAATTGAGTTTCAAACACGCATTACCTGAATATACCGAGAAATTGTTAAAGTTGTGTGGATTGGAAGTGAATAAAACTATGTGTGCTCTTTTTACTAGGGGTTTCCGCTCAGTAAAAAAATTGCTTAAATTATATGAATATTAAATTAACAAAGAAATTTTGCATCGGTGTATAAAGAGGTAGAATCGTTGCTAAAATTGATAATAACATGAGGTGTATTAAATACAAACTGTTAGATTAATAATC
This sequence comes from Graphium androcles, assembly GCA_018247855.1. Lineage (NCBI taxonomy): Eukaryota > Metazoa > Arthropoda > Insecta > Lepidoptera > Papilionidae > Graphium > Graphium androcles. The sequence continues at coordinate 9,932 of DWHK01000095.1, read as the reverse complement.
AGTAAGGTCTTGTCTATTTGAATTCAGGTAATTATGCTATTTATTACAGTTCGGGACAAAAGAAGGGCAACTATATTTTAATATTGTTACCAAATATTCCAAATAGATAACTAACGAAATTAATTAAAATTAATATGCATTCAACTAATTTTAGATCAAACGTGATGAAGAGCAGAAACAACTTGGTTTGAAGAACATGTTGGGTGCATTCGTAGTGCTGGGATGCGGCTGCTTGATTGGTCTGTTTATATCAATTTTTGATATGCTCTGGGGAGTCTTTAAACGTTCTGTAAAATATAGCGTAAGTATGTTTAATACGTATTAAAGCTTGATGGTAAGATTGTTTCGCTCTTTGGTTGACATTAGTATGTAAAAAACATTTACATTATCTTGACATCTTCAATCTCTGTAATAGTCAACGAAGTGTGGTCAACTTTATACATTACGTGCAATGGTATTTTGTATTTTGGAAGGTAATTATATTTTTCGTTAGGCGATTTTTAAAAAAATGTTTCAACACATATCACATATTGACATAGTTAATATTTCTTAATCACCATTTACATAACGACCAAACGTATAATACAAAAATATTATAACCATTACCAACAATCTTTTTTCTTTTTTTATACTCTATCAGAATAGGCTTTAGGATAATAACAATAAATAATTTCTAGACTTACTAACCTAATAACCACAATAACTAAATACACTATCCTTACATTCAACGATATTATTGGCCTGCAGACTTAAAAGTGATGGTAAATATTTTATGGAACAATAGTTTATGTAAGTATAAGAAGAACAATAGAAAACAACGAATCATTTTAAGTTTACTTGTTTTATATTATTGCGTAATTTGCTAAATAAACGTTAACAATATAGATAAATAAAACAAAAATTAAAAAATTCTAAAAGTGATATTATCTTCTTTTATGGAAAGAATGATAAACGAGCTGACAATTCATCTGATGTTAAGGGTACCCCTCGCCCGTGGTCATACAATATCCGGAGAGTCGCGTGTGTGTTGTCAGTCTGGATATTGGATTGAACAGGTTTATTGGGTAGTATGGGTTGGGAACATATTAAGAAGAAGAATGGGAAAAGAAGAGGGTAGGAAAAGCTACCCTGCAATCCAAAAACTCATGCATACTTTATACCGATTTTGTGTAGGGCGGTAAAATCTCTGCCCGAGCGCCCGAGCGCGGCCTTAGAAGTGCAGCAAGAGCTGTGAAAGGATGTTATGCTATACCACCTACATCTAAACGATATTTAGTTAGATGGCCAAGAGCAATGATGTAAGCGTAGATGTGCTAACTCAAGCAGGTAGACCTCTCCGATAAAACGTGCTATACGTTACCTGCATAAGGCATCGACTAATTTCATGGTAAATTTTTATATTTTTGATATTTACGATGACACCAATATAATATTCAATTTTTCATTGATTCTATAGTTTCTTTTCATTCCATTTCAACATTTTAATTTCATGTTTTCTTAAATATAATCTTTAGATTAGAAATAAGTATAACTTTATATAATCGGTTATAAATTCACGGCATACTTTTTCAGACCACTTTCAAGTACGAGTTGATTGAGGAATTGAAGTTCGCTCTAAAATTCAGCGGTGACATAAAGCCAGTGAAGCGACCGCCGAAGGATGAAGGTAGCGCGGAGACGTTGGCAGAGGCTGAGAAAAGGGACGAAGTGAGATCACTGCGCTCGCTACGATCGGGAAGGTCGACGGACACCCACAGGACTCATCATTCGCACAGCTCTCGACACTCCTCCAGCGGATTGAGCGTGGCTTTCGCCAGGCGGCGTGATTACAATTAGTATTTGCTTTTTAATTTTATTTGTTTTGTCAAATATGACGCATAATTACACTAATAACTTTGTATGTTATCGAAAAAATAAAATTCAATAACATACAATTTTTACGAGTTTACAATTATATTAACGATATATACATAACTAAACATTAAAGTTTCACAAGAGAATTTAAAGTTCAACAAGAAAACTTCAGTATTAGAATATAATCTAACCTTTCTTTTTTTTTAAATATGACCTTTCATAAGAACGCACAAGCGTCAATGTGAATAAATGTATTTTGAATTTGAATTTGAATTTGAATCAGTATTTAGTAATTTTACCACAAAAAGTACAAAAGTTAACACAACTATTAAAAAATTATTGTAATTGACTAAAACATTGTAAGATAGTACTTTGACATAATATAATGTACGCTTGTTCAGATTTGTTTAACAAATCATACAAAACATACACAACTAGAACTTTTTATGTACATTAATTAATTTTTTTTAATTTAACACTTGATGTAAAATGTGATGAAGTATTTAAAAATTTCGTGTACAAGGTATTTCCGCTATAAAAATATTTTATTTATTTTAATTAAATTTTACACATAACACCTTAATATTTTTATTGCTAATAAAAAATTTGGGACAACGACTAATGGGTTAGATAGTAATAATATACTTTTAGTTTTCTTCAATAGAGTTCTGATCAAGTACATTGAGGTTAAGATTTTTAAAGTTATGTAGTAATAGTCAATTTGGTTTATCGTCAAGTACATATTTAACATATCCTTATATACAATACTTGAATAACGTATCTTACATAAGAATCTTTACGCTTACTATTATAATTTATTCAAGGACTATAAACACGACCTCGGTGATATCATATTCTTAAAAAATTGTGTTACAAGTGATATATATGGACATTATTTCAGTGTCTGTTGGAAACGGACACCGACCTCGGCGACCACAATATTTCTTAAAGAGTCTATTAAATATATAAATGGCCTTAAAAAATGGTAGGGTATACGGTTAACACTATTAACGATGGCATTAGATAAATTTTTATTTTGTCTTAGTTTTAAAAAAGTATTTTGTTTATAATTTTCCCCTCGATAAATTTTATTTTGCAAGTGGATGTATTAATAATATTCAGTATGTTTATAGTCTGAACATAAAAAAAGAATAGAAAGGTTGTTTAAATATTTCATTTCGTTCTGGCATCATGGGACATAATATAATGAAATTGTTACATGAAGGCATATGTAACAATTATAAAAATAAGTAAAATAACCTTAAACACATTTTTATATCTCAAATCCATTGCTCTTAAGGTGATACTTTCGCTAAATAATCGCATAGTCGTTAACACATGACAATGGGATAAAGTAGTCCTTATTTATCAAGACCTTGCTAATTAAATGCCTGCCGCATTTCGAGAGAGTTGTGGTATTAATTTGGCAAAGAATCTGCAATTTAGTCGGACATGAACCATGATGAAATGAGATGCTATTTACAGAAAATACTATACGTGTTATATTTTATATATTTAATGCTTATGCCATTAAATCAAAATACAGGATTAACTAAATTTACGCATTCGAGCTATTTGTATAGCGTTGCTTTGCCTCCTGCTGTGAACGTTGTGGTTTGAATGCGAGGATCTTTCCGAACGTGGCGTTGGAGCGGGATCAATTCGGGTATCGTCTGCATTAAACTCCATATCGACACTTTTTTCATCGTCTTCTTTTTTCGAGCTTTTCGATCCTGTCGACTCGCGGTGACGAACTGGCTTAGTGTCTCCACTGAAGCTCAGGATGAATTTCAATTCCGCAATAAGTTCTTCTTTGAATGGAACCTAAAATATAATAAATAGTTGATGTTAAATTCAATGTTTTATACGATTTAAATAGATTAAAATTATTTGTTTATTACCAATTATTATTTAAAAAAAATATTTTCTTTCTATACTTCTTTGTATGAATTGCTAAGCATTTAAGACTTTTTACGAATTATGTTATTGTATATATAGATTTCCTCTGTTACCTTGTGCGAATGCGATATCATCCAGACATCGAAAATCATTTCGACGAAAGCGCAAACAACCGCCATAGCTGAACCAGCTGCGAGAACTATAAATACACCACCCACATTTGCCAATACCAACGGCTGAGCATCACCGCTGCTCGCGGCGTCATCCTTTAAGAAATATGAACGGATTTTGTTATTAAATTAAAATTTTTAATTTTATGAACTTAATAAAAAAATAAATTACTATAGCGTTTGTTATAAAGTTAGACTGCATAAAAATTCATTTATTAGTAAACACATAATACTAATGTTATACCGCACATGCACCGCCTCCTCTCTTTTCTCTCCACCACTTATCTTTCATTCGAGTTAGCTTGCCTTCCTCTTGTAGTTGTAAAATGGATTCGCTCATGGGTTGTCTGTAAGGTGAGTCTATAAATAAAATGCTGCATTTGTATATTTGTCTTTTAAATTTTATTCGAAATGCCATATTTCTTAAAAAGTGAATAAAAATGTAGCTTACTTTTCTTCATGGCTATTCCATAACCTTTATTATCTAGCAATCCACCTACTTGTGCAACGTCGCAATTCCTTTCAACCATGTATTCAATCGATGTCGATTCCATCAAGAAAGCGTAGTTTTCTTTTTCCGATTTGACTCTAAAAACAGCGTATTATATTTTCACTTAAATACTACGTAAAAACTTGATAGAAGATTTACAAGTTTAATGCATATTACTCGTATAAGCAAGCTGGTATTTATCACATTTATTATGTTTATTCATAATACCAATAAAAATCGATAAAATTTATTACATTATCTAAATAAATTACGTTTAAATACCTGGAAATGTATTACCTGAGCAGACCCTCATCATTAGTTGCGGTCATTAATTCTGGATGATCATCCATATATTGACACATTTTTTGATAGAGCAAGTTATCAGATTCCTATAAATAAAAATCAATAACCAAACAAATACGTTTTAAAAATGTTTTACTATACTTAGTCATACATACTTTGAAAAAACTATATGTAGCTCCTCCTTTTTTTGCTCCGTAAGTTACGCCGTATGGATTACTTGCTAAGTCTGTCACACTTTTGATAGCATAGAATTTAGATTCGACTGTTAAAAAGGCAGCTAAATTAGCAGTATACGATGAAACCATAATTAAAGTAAAAAACCACCACATACTACCAGCCATCCTAGTCGATACAGCTCTAGAAAGAAATGAAAGTGTAAAAAGTATTTATTTCATAAAGTAAACAGAAATAAAATTATATCTTACATGGGGGCAATTTCCGATCCTTGCGTGAGGACACTGCCTAGAGTAAACCAAAAGGCATTAGCTAAAGTAAACTGATTGTCTAAGGTCTCAGGTTCTTCTATACATGGATAAGGATTTTGCCATTCCTCGGGAGCGAATCTTCCCAGAATAAATAAAAGCACCGAAACACCGACGTAAGCTCCAGCCAACCATCCCCAGACCTAAAATATACGTTAGTTTATCAAGGTCGCCTGTTTTATCGGTCAAATGATTTTGCTATTATTCACGAAATAACAAACCTCTAAAGAAAAGGGTGAGATGAAAGAAAACAAATCTGGTGGTTGTTTTGTTGGTTTTTTATATAGAATCGTTATCCCTAAGTTCATAAACGGACTGGTGAAATCCACGACTTTTTGCCTGGCAGCAGTAATAGTCAAATCGGTAATAGCGAAATCGGCAGTCTGAAATTGAAATAAAATAAAATACAAAGTTTGCTTTTCATAAATATATTCAAATTATCATTATTATCATAATTAGATATTTACACCCTCCATTATTTTTGCCATCATGCCGGTCCACTTTTTTAATTTAGTATCATATGAGCCGTAAACTCCATCAGCTTGAATATCAAATGTGTAGTTAAATTCATTCATTTTAGCAAGTTCTTCTATTAATTCAATACCAAAACCTTCGTAGCGACCGTTACCTTCCAGTTTGTTTGATGATTCTTTAAGCATTCCATAAGGGGCACTCTGTAAAATATTAAATTTAAAGTAATAATTAAATAGATATATTTATGCAATGAACTAAGATTATGATGTCAATGGTAATTTATAAGAATCTAATATTAGTTTAAATCGTACAAACCAATGCAGTGAGTATTATAAAATGTTTGCCTTTCATCGAATCACTTCCTTCTTCTTCAACCTGCGGTACAATTATTCTTGTTTCTATATATCCGTCATCAGCTGTCCATATTCCAACCTACGTACAAAAATTATTACTAAATGAAAATATAAAAATCTCTTGAAATTGTATTGTCAATTTATAATAACCTTTTCCAGTCCATGGGACATGACTTCGAGGACATCAACTTCAAAATCAGACCGCAAGCCCTCTTCATCAAATCTAATAACACCTGTTAGTCCGTCAATATCCATCTATAAAATATATACATATATTTCATATTATTGATATTTCAGGTTGAATATTAGAAAAAACCACAAGTCGTTTTTTTTGCCCCCACTTGCGAAAATTAAAATTTCCATGTCTTGTATGAATATTTTAATTTTAACCACAGGCAATCCTAATAGATTCATCAGTAATAAAGTAATGAAAATTTTCTACTGCCATTAGTCGTTTAATGCTTACTTACAGTTCTTATAAAATTTATAACGCTTGAGCCATAGTTCCAAGTTTCCTTATGATCGCAAGTAAGTTTGGCCCCTTCTTCAATTCCAAGTGCATTTAATGCTGACGTATATAACAAAACTGCATCATATACTAGAGCCAAATTAAAATTGAATCCAAACTTCGAAATTGCTTGTTCAATATTACCTTCAGATAATTCGGATATCTTTTCATTCAAATCCTTTATAATATTTTGAATACTCTCTGAATCTTGATCAAAAAATCGTATGCCTAAAAATAAAAATGTAAATTTTCGTAAAAATCTAACAAAAATATCACATGTTCTTGTAGATATCGTGGCATCTTTACGTGTTTACCAGTTATGTTCGATCCTCCATGCTTAAATGGATCCATATTGATGGTTTGGAAATCAGGATTCATTATAATATAACTATGCTCGTTCGACATAATTCCCACTTGTTGAGCTTGAAGAAGAATTTCCGGTAAATTATTCTTTCCGGTTATAAGTAAGTAATTTGTTGAACCAGACATTTTTATAGATTTTAAATGGCTTCTGTAACAAAAAAAATCTTATATATTACCGAATATTTTCTGAATTGTATATAGATGTTAAAATTTTATATAAGAGCACCAGCCTGTAGTCTTCGCTATCGGGTAACTGAACAACACTCATTACAATTGTGTCATCCGTTATTAAATTCTGCATTGTTAAAATATTGTCCAAAAACGGCATAAGCTCAGTACCTTCATATATGATTGTAAAATCCGTCCAACCCTTTGTTTTTATTATATCAGCGAATACCTAAAATAAAATGCAGTTATACAAATAGTAAAAAACTATGTTTATATATTATGTTTGAATAATCTATAGTTTATTCATTGTAATACCTGCGAATAAGCTATATGGTTCGGATATAAATTAATGACAGACCAGTTACGATTTTGTGTCTCAATAAAATCGGTAACTATATGTGGCATCTCAATGTAATCAGCTAATGCCTGTACATGCTGTAAGGAAGTTCTATAAAGAGGGCCAAATATACCCAAAATATTGTCCTGAAGAAAAAAAAAGAGATTTTAGTAATGATTCTGAAGATAAATTTTACAGTATTTAATCATAAAAATGACGTTGGCTTACTCCTAAAAGAGAGCATAAAGCGTTTTCTGCTTCCACGATGTCCCCAGGTGATGTTTTTATGACATTTGCTACGAATGGATTTTCCTGATTTTCCGACGCCTTTTTTATAGCCACATCAAAGGCGGCTTCGTATAAAAAACTGCCGTCATCAAATATCGCACCTGCCATCGCTCAAATTAGAATAAAGTTAATACGTTAATTTGGAAATAATATATGAAATTACTTACCGATATTTCGGTCCGCCACAGAAAATAATATACTGTTCACTACAAAAATAAATAATAAAATGTAGTGTTCTTGTGATATTTTCATTTGAACTCCACTATATTTTACAGCACATACGCTAATCTAGTCCTATACTGATTGGAGAAACGTGCGAACAATAATTTTAGAACTCGTTCTTCATTTGCAATATCATAGTGTCGCACATTCATAGTACTTGGCTTCAACTAGAAATAGGCCAAGTGCCCTAAATTTGAGTACTATTTTGCCATTGGGTTTGTGTTTAATAGAACACAATATTTTTAATGGATTATAATAATAATATTAACAGTAAGGTTATAATTTTTCGTATTTTGTTAATATATTTGTTATTTTAATGCGTATTTTAATAACTTTTTTAAAGCCCGTTAACTAAAATCTCACGCTTGATGGACGATTTGTATAAATAAAATGAAAAATGTATTTAGAACAACGACATCTATCGGAAAGCGTTAGAACGAACGTGTGATTTGGTTTTGTCTAAGCTATTTACTGAAAACTTTTAAATTATAACTAGTAGATGGTGATATCATATAACGAAGTAAATATCATTCTCTTTGGCTTTTCATTATTTCTCTTCAAGAAACACGTAATATTAATAATTTATTGTTGTTAGTCAACGGTCAAAAAAAAGTTTTACCTGCATTCGTTAAGTCCTTTTGAGGGATAATCGAAAGAACTTAAAGACCCATAAACGAAAAAATAAGAGTTTTAAACATCATCATTTGTGTGTAAATGGCACAAATATATCATTTATTATTTAACTATTGTTTTAAAAACGTAATTTATTTTCAAACCATAGAAAGAAATTACATTTCTTTGTTATATACTATAATGCTATATGTATTTTGCTATTATATTAAAAAAGTAATCTGATTTGAGTTATAGCTCCGATTGCATCCGATTTTGCCATAAAATGGCAAAAAGCAAATCCATATGTTATTATATAATGAATAAAAAATCATTCAAAAATGACTTAGTAGTCGCTAGGTCAATATAAACTTTTATATTCTTAAATATTTTAAATTTATCAAAATTCGTTGCATTTACTGGTATAATTCTAATTTGCCGAAATTCCGAACTGTTTATATTATACAGGGAAATATTCCGAACGATAAAATTACGTCAGTTCTCTGAGTTTGTGACTGAATATTTCTTACTTTAAGTTAATACACAAACTCGACACATCGTAGTTTAAATCAGATAGGCTTGTAAACTTTGATAACCTTTAGTTCATCCTAGACTGAGTCATGACTAGTGAGGACAAAAAACAACAGGCCAATTTTTTTTATTCCGGTATGCTTAACAGCTGACTTTTATGATCACGTTACGTCATTATTTTTATTCTTGTTGCCTGCATGGTACCAGTCGTTAAATCAATTCTATCAAATTGGCTAAAAATTAGTGATGTACTGAAGACATTCCGTAATGTGCTATAATTAAATACATAACAATATTACTAGAGCTGTTACAACATTATATAAGTTAAGTCCATTTTACCTCTGAAGATCTTTTACAGCACCATATCGGACCAAAATTAATTTTTAAGCTCACCGTAAGCTGGATTAAGAAGTGACATCAGGACGTCAAACATCTGTTTTACCCGTGACCATGAATGCTGCAATAATAACTTATATAATAAGCTTGAATACTTCAAAACGTCGGGTCCGTCCGTAAAGTTGTTTAATATAAAATGTCGAATATTTGCGTAAGTCTCAGAAATGATATAGGAACCTATCTCTTTGTGTATTTCAAACTTACTTATTTGCTATTTTCAACATGCGGTATATTTTGGTTTCGAATTTTGACAAATTTCACTAAAACTAATTTACATTTTTCGTTGGCGAACCCATTGGTTTCTTTCATTAAAGCGGAGCTATTTTTTCTAATAAAGTATGCAAGACTTTTTTTACCCTCTTTTATCCACTCATTTCCCCTCCTTCCTAAATATTTCCTAACCCATCCTACCCAAAAACCAGTTCTATTTAATTTCATATGATCGCAACGCACACGAAACAATTCAGATGTTGTGTGTGTCCATG
>DWHK01000094.1:0-18655 GCA_018247855.1 Graphium androcles | reverse complement strand
CTATTGTATTGTTATTTACATATTAGATATGCAGGTTTTCTGAAGATGATTTCCTTCACTGCCGAGCACGTGGTAAATCAGTACTTAAAATTGCAATTAAGAAATTAACAATTTCTTTGGTATCGGCACCGGGATTATAAATCTCTGTAACTATGTACCAGTCCGATTAAAAAAACTATTTCGTGTTTCATTCCTCAATCTACGAGAAAGGTTTATGGCTATTTAATATTACTCAACGGTCTATAGGACTTGGGCAATTATTAAATGGTGGTTGAAAATGGGGGACAATCTAGTTTACCTATAACTCCTGAATATAGCGCCTATTTAATATTCGTAAAACATTATCTAGGTCACATCCCCCGTAGAAATTACCCATGAAACTAAAATCTACTCAGTAAATATCACAAATACCTACCTTTGCTGTAGCGAAGCTTAATAGATCTTATCAGACTGTATGTTCAGTTTTCCCGTATCTTTCAAACTACATATCATGTGACAATTCGTTACATTACACGCATCTTGACTTTCTTTGTACTTAGTGGCTTTAGTTGTAGATTATGAATTCATTTTTGTCACACTAATTCACCTTGGAGTCTTGTATTCAAATAAGAAATGTGTTCAATTAAAAACATTCCCAATTACATAGCAACTAAGTAGGGACTAAAAGCACATCGAAAAATAAACTTATAAGTAGCCTTTGATAGTTGTTTTATCTGAATTTAATTGGATAAACATACTTTTCAAACGTTTGTATTAATTTGAACGAATTATGTATCGTTGATCCCGTTGAACAATTTTCACGGTATTGTTTTCGTGGAATCCTCGATTTCGGATCCATGTAACAGACGTTAAGCAGCTAACAAGCTGTTAACTTATTCGTCAAAAGAACGAACACAATATATAGACGCCTATGATCACGCATCTTTGCTTTGTTACTTAGCGACGCATCGGGCGCTTGTGCGAACATTCTTTTGGCTGGAATGGCATAAGGCTTTATACACACAGGTCATACTTTGGAATGGTGAAAGTATATGAAATGAATATTGGGGAGAATTGTTAGATCCTCTAATAACATTGCATGGACATCACATATTCTTAACAGAAGGACGGTATACGAGTATGCTACGTTACTTTATTTTAGTGTTTGTAATTATTGAAATCGTACAGCCAAGTTTATTATATAGCAAGAACACTTTTATTTTTTATATTATTACTAATATAATCGCTGAAGTTTTTGTTTGTTTACTTTTTTGTTTGAAAAATTCTTAAAAAGAAATGTGAAAAACCATGCTACAATTCTTAAAAGTCGAGGAAAAATTTAACCGCGGGGACCGTCTATTAAAAAAATAGTACCAACTATTATAAATTTGTCAATTTAAAGTAATTTCATTACAAAGCTTTACGTAAAGAGCGAATGAATCCACAGTATAAACATGACGCTTATCGACATGAGTGTATTGACTACTTGCTACTGAAACGCAATCGTCGTGACGCAACTACTCGAACTTTAGACTTTCAGACAGCTGTCTACAAACGTGAGCGCTGCAGCCTTTCGCAACAGCTCTTATTAAGCTCAATTAAGCGCTTAACAGCCTTCATCCTCGTGCCCCGACTTCTGTGGGCGCTTCAAAGGACACAAATTGATCAACCTCCTTTCGTTCGAGCTAATGACACAATTGTATGTGTGTACCGTCTTTATACTCTGTTACCGCAATCGATCGAATCAAGTAATTGGCGGGAATTTCATTTCGTTTGTTGTTAAGCGCCATTTTGTTTTACGGTCAAACTTGTAGGTCATCCTAGAAGACATATCAAATGAAGACTTTTTGTTGATTTTCTTAAGTCTTCAAAATGTGAAGATAAAAAGGTCTTATACGCAAATTTCATGCATTTATTATTATATTTATGTACACGTTGTTGTAGCGATGTCGGCAACATTAATTATGTGCAGTTATAAACACACTAACTCGATAAAAACATTTGTATACATATACATATATTCTATTACTTTAAATGAATGTTTGTAATTGTAGTAGAAATTTACAGATTTATTTTTTGCCTCCTCACTATATCCTATATGAGGATGTGTTGTGAATTTTTGTACTTGCTTGTAGCCGAAGGTACTGAAACGGCTTAAAAACATGTTTGAGCAATTTATAATTTAATTGGTTGATATAAAATATGATCAATGCATCATCAAGTGCTATAAAACAATAATCCTACTTGAATGCACAAAAAGCAGTTTCCGTAATACGACCGGCCGATATGTCGTAAGAGCGATTTTTTTGTGCGCAGTACTGCATACATAATAGCCGCTCAAAAAGCGCCGTCCATAGATGAATTGTGCGTTATATATTTCGCGAATATTGTAAATTCGAAAAGTTTTCATTGTCCTTGTTCAATGCCTGGGGCCCTTTCACCGCATACGGTGTGGGTCACGAACTTATGCCGTCCGGCACGCGTTCACTTGAGGTATATGACAATGGAACTGGGTAAGCACAATGGAATCGCGCGCGCACAATGCCCCGCCGTAAAACGCGCGAAACGCTCCGACGCAACATTGTGGAGGTGCGAATATCGCCCAATTAATGCGTCGATACGTCTGTTTGTTTGATTTGCGAACGTTACTTTGTTCGGTGCGCGGTAATCCGTGGTGCGGTGCGGTTCTCGTTTTGCATGTGCACATTTCTCATGCGCATTGAAGAGGTCTTTCGACAATAAAAAAGGCATACGAGATGCCTTGATCAATCATAAACGTCGAGGTAGTAAAATTTACTGATACGCAGACATAGCATGTATATTATGTTTGTTAAATTGTACCTTAATACTTATTTTTAATGTCGCCGTTAATTCTCGATTTCGAAACAACTCTATCTTATTATGAAACTTGTAATACGGTATTAATAGTTTCGTTTTATTATTGTTAATTAGCACATAGATAAAATACCATGAATATAACCTGTTAAAAAGCAGGGTTGATGTCTGGTTTGAGACTTATAGTTCACGAGCTGACCGCTGAGTCACAGGGCAGTTTTTTATAAGTGTTCCACAATCGTAAACGGTGTAACATAGGCACAGTTTTGCAATAATCTCGTGATTTTACGGACTACTCGCGGCATGTTTGATCGGCCGCAAAGTACGAATCGATTCGCTCCTTTGCTATTTGTTGTGCTAGTTTTGTAAACCTATTTTACTTATTTATGGCAACACTGAAACGGCATTTGATTTAAATTTGACGCGAAAAATGTAATTTTTCGTTTCAAGATTCGTATTACACACTTACAAAGATTACTTGTTAGAAGATAATTCTTTTTAACTTGACGAAATTATATTTTCTTTTAAATAACTCTGAGGTATTACCTATAAAGCAAACTTTCAACTGCATGACACTAGTTTCATTTAAAAAAATTCTTTTCGTTGCTTTAACTTGATATCTCCTTTAGCGACAGTCATTTTGGAATCACTACCAGATACATAAGTTATGTGACATAATACTCCTTGGTAACTTACAAAGCAACGACTTCCTTCCTTACCCGCTTTGTAATAAATTGTCAACACGAACCTGCATGATAAACGCATTCCCATTTCCCGGCCAGAATTGTTGCTGTCCTTTTATTAGCAGTCATTATATTGTTGTTACATTGTCAAATGGCGGACATGGGGGTTATTTTAATATCTTTATAATAAAGTAATGGTTTGAAAGTGAACCTCGCAGGAAGGGACATTAAATATTAAAACGCGTACAATGTCTCTATATAACAGTTAGTAATGGTAATTGAAATTGCTATGATTTCTTTTATTAACGCTAATGCTTGATTGGATTAAAATAAGTTATCAGCTGGCGGATATTTGTCATGTTACGCCTAACAGGATTATCTATAATTATTCTTTATCCGAGACGTCAACGATCCAATTTATTATGTTACAGCGTTTATTTCGTTATTTTGACTTAATCAAAACTCTTCTCTGTATTTACCCCCCTCCCCTTTCTAAAAGCTAAAGGGCCGGTTTGAAAAATCTGAAAAAATCCGTGATGATAGTCCATGCGATGAAGTTTGAAGGAAAATGGTTTTATACAGGAGTTATATAGGCTTTTATGTGGTGGTACCGAACCCTTAGTGTCCCAGTACGACTCGCATTTGCCGGGTTTTTTATTTTTTATTAGGTTAGGACACCTCTCGGTAAGTAATGTAAGCTTACTTTTTAATACATACCGCCAGTTTGAATTCACTGGATTGTATCGATCGCTACAAAGTATTTCTTTTTTTAGTAAATAATTCTATTTTATCGAATATTTACATTTTAACAATACATTACAACTTGTTATTATACTTTATACAACTAAATATATGTAGATTGCTCTCAAAACGTATTATTTTTATGATGGACACCCACGACACCAAAAAAACTTCGAGTAAACATTTTTTTCGTATTAAAATATAGTAAGCATTTTCTATTGTTTCACCATTACGTACCGCCGTTAATTTCCGCAATCCAAATTTATCTCGTTATTGAATTAGTTTCCAGTTTGTCCCAAGACCCTAGTGCCAACGTTAAAACGATAGCTTTAGCATCCTTACACACCAAGAAGTTTAATATCCCAAAAACATTACATAATTCTCTACTTACAGAAGTGAAACTGCGAACAAAAACTTTTTAGAAATAATACAAATTGTTTCAAATCAACATTCATGTATCAAGACAACCAAGATAAGAATTGAAGAGTCATAAACATGATCAAAGACATAATCTCTAAAAGTAATCTTAAAGGCAATTCATTAAACTGTAATTTTGATTAATGTTGGTTCACCAGTCAAAATGCAAAACCAGGAATAACTTGAAATGAAACGCCGTGAAATCAGCGCTAAAATAGTTTCGTTTTCGCTTCGATCCCGACACGTATTCGTTGCGCACGTCTCCCGCGCGTTTGTCAACCGCCACGCGCTAGGGGGCGGCCATGTTTTTCGATGCCCGCCATTTGTCGCGACTTAAATAATTGGAACATTGCACTTTGCATCTTACGTCACACGTGAAACATCGATGCGAATCACTTTAGTCGATATTTTAAATCAACGTATGTTAGAAGTACTATTGAATGTTTCAATATGGCGCTACGATAGAATTATGGAAAGAAAATATTTTTTCAAAAATAAATACATGTAAAAATTATGATTTTTGTTTTTCTATAATCGAATATAAAGAGAGATTAATGCTTCACAAAGTTATTCAGTCTACAAAAAGTTTTAAAGTCCTTTGTGAGGAGTAATAATAGCAACATTCGAATGTAAAGTAATGCAGGTAAAATGAGTCAAAACAAATCTTAATTAGGATCGGAAGCCTCAAATGCTTTTTAATGTTTCTCTAATTTGTTTGTACTGTTAATAATTGTTTTATGCGTGTATGTTTACGTCAGTATAGGTAAAAGCGGCGGTGATTAGACCATTACGGATTTGTTTACGCCATTTTTATTCTTATCACGAATGTTCGTTAATGGCATGTACAAATCTAACTAACCGTTAGTTAGTTAGTCGTAAATACAAAATGTACATGGACATAAGTGGCAGTAAATACAAGCGACCAAAATTGTACCACCTAAATCGCTTGTTACGATTTGACACAGTTTAAAATGATATTGGAAATTCGCCTAATTGGACATTTTGCGTTACAAAGGTGTTTGTAGTTAACTTACTATTCGCTAGTAAAATATTTATTTCCTGGGTAACAAGCCGTTAAAAATTTTAACAAGAGGAACATCCATTGCAGGAAGCTTTTTACTCAATGTAGTATTTTATATCTAAGAGTATTTTATACTTATACTTTTTGTTCCCCAATACCTAGGGTAATGTAACAAAAGCTATGTCGATAAAACGTTTTTTCGATAAATTTGTGTTCACTGAAAACATGTTGTATATATATTAAGCGATATTTTTGTAATTTTTTTAAGAATATTGCGGATATAGATGCGTGTTTGGCATATTTGGGCTTTATGTGGAGGAAGAAGGCATTATAATGAAAATTTTTCAAATGCTCAAAATTTGACTGTTGCGGGACTTCTAGAGATTTTCATTTACTTTTCATAGATTTTTATTCGTTAATGTCTGTTAAGGTAACATTCATTGGAAAGCAAGTTCCTCATGATGGAAACTATCGAACATGAGCCTACATCGAGACTTCTATTTGTTGCCAAAGTAAATACGGGATAGGAATCATCGAAGTAGTCGAATAAATGGCTGAACATCGTCACGAGTACCGGAGCTCGAGTGTATAAAACATTCCGTCCGCACGATAAACCTATAGAAAGCGTTCCCGAACTGATAACGCGTCTAGACGAAATAAATATTCCGAACACTCGAATGCCAGTTCGATGGCTCACTTGGCTAATCGTTTGGGGTCGAAAAAAAACAAGCATTCACTTTTTCTACCGAAAAACCCATAACCTACCGCCACTTTAAAAGGTTGAAGGCGAATCTTAGGACACGTGTATTTGAAGTATTCAAACGACCGTGTTCAGAGATTACGCGTAATGTTTCGTCACCTGTTTTATGGGCATCTCATTGTGTGAGGCGGAGATAACGCTCCCCCGGACCGGCCCGATAGTGGCAACATCGTTTAGCTACCACATAAATCTGACTTAAAAAGTATAAACAAAACAAAACACAAACAGGACAGACTTCTGATCTGAATAGGTCCGAATTTTACTTATGGGAGCTTTTAGGTGTTCTTAAGGCCTCTGGGGCTCAGGGCTACGTCGAACAAATTGCATTTGGTGTGTAAATATTGCGAAATTGCAATGAAAATAGAAATAAATGCGCAATGTAGGTCGGCTGAAAGATATACCGTAAAAGGCAGTAATTTCGCTAAATTGTCTTACTATAAGTGCCACCCACATACTCCTTTTTCACATCTCATATGCTTCCTTTTATCCTGATTACCGATACTTTTATTTTATTTTAGCTATATAATTTTTTTGCTTATATGTCGGTTTGTCGTGTTAAATTTGCTTTTAGAGCTATTTTAATATATTTAAACGTAAACACGCGTCAAGGATAGCGCTTACATTATGTAGTAAACAAGGATAAAACGTCATCATGAGAATCCTTTTAAATGTGCATTGTATTCCAAAAAAGATGAAAATTAATATGATTGAAATATAAACCTGACGAAAATATTAATTTGGGGACAAAAGATGAAATTGAGGACAAATTGAACAATATCGTTATATCACAAGTAGATCCGAATTTGTGACTTTAGCACGTAATGCTAAACAATTGTAACTAAAACATGACAATAGAGATATGTCCTCCAGTCCGGTCTGAAGTCCACGACTGTGGACCAACTATAAGGATTCTATTAAAATAGCGCGCGGTTGTCACATTTCATGGGGTGCATATAGCAATGAACTCTTTCATTTTGCTACCTACGTTTTTGTATTCGGAAAGCCTAGTAATTCAAAATACACACGTGACATTACCAGGGCTACAAATTAATCTACCATATGTCAGTAAAAACTTTAAGAGTATTTTAAATATCTTCTTTCATTATTATATGGCGATGGCAGGCTATATGGCTAAGATATACGCTAAATCGGTCAATCTGCTAGCTTAATTAAACTTAAGACATTTTGCACAAAACAAGCACTTGCCTTACTATGACATGCATATTTATACCTCGTTGTCGGCTTTAGATATGTATGATTTTTAAGTATATTTGAAGTGAAAACTTTTTTGGATGGGTAAAAAATGTTAAACTTGCGTCAGGACAGGTGACCTGATCGAAAATTCGTAAGACGGAGGGAGAGTAGACCGCCGCGCGGTAGAAAGAGACTTAGTACTTTCTTCCTTCCTTCCTACGTTGCGTCGGCGGTCTAATATTAAATCTGTTAATTTTAATGTAATATCAATTGTCATGTCTGTGTACGATAGCGCAATAAATGAATATTGTATTTTACCACATAAAAGATAGTACTTTTATACTGATAAATAAAGCGATTGGTGCGAAATTATTCCCTAACCATTCTGAAATATTAAAAAATGCACAACATTTTCAATTCAATCTTTCACAATTCAAGTTTTCTCTTCTGCCGGCGCTCCCGGAGTGCAAGCCGTATTTTTTTTAATATTATGGGCCACAAAACAATAGTTTTATTCAATGGTTTCTTACCACTGTGTATCGCGTTATCGTTTCGCTGACACACCCCAGCCGACGTGCTATTTCGGTGCAAGGGGTTCGTTATTTCCACGCGACAACGCGTTATCTGCTGAACGCTATTTCTCGTGATTTATTTTTAATATGCACAACGATTAACCGTCGTCGACTAGTAATGATGGCGGATATTGTCTATGCTTTTGCTATGAGTTTAAAATGTACGTTCTAAAATCGAAATATGGTTTTATGATTCGGCAATAAATCGGTTGTTTAACAAATCTCTATTATTGAATGAATTTACAAATAACTTATTAACAAGTTATCATATATGATATTTTCCAAGCATTTGTTAGTTAATCAAGCTAAAGTTACTTTATAACTTCGTTGTTATTACATAAAGCTAGTCTTATAAAGTCTATCGTTGAAGATGACGACAGTAATTTATAAAGCTAAATATACAAGCCAAGTTGCAAATATACAAGCTTCTACTATCAAAAAAAGGATAACATTGAAAATTACTCGTATAATTTAATATCATTTGTCTTTCCTTTATTTTTACAGCGGCAAATTACATCACTTTTAAATATTGTCCATCTCTATTTAAATTATGACTTTGTTTATGTTAATTACTATGGTCCATCACTGCTGCAGTAATCTAAGTAAGCCTATCATACTAAAAATCGATTTGTCTACAAGATATTACTATTTTAAGTGCGTAATATATCAGCGGTTTTGTCATATTTGCAATATTCATTTCTAACATAACACGCATGGCGACACCGATAGAGTATTTGAATAAAATAACAAATACATAATACAAATAATTTTATTATGTATTCAACGTTGTTAGAGCCATACCGCACCCACACATCGGCAAATATCCTATTTTCCTTCAAAGTGTAAAATCATATTTACTTACCTCAACGCACTGTATTAAGCAATACAACCGATAACTTTGCCAGAATTATTACCTCTATGCACTATTTTACACAACACAGTAGTTATGAGATTGCATAAAACGACTAAGAAGTTATAATACGCAAAATATCATTTAAATCGCACCTAAATTGAACCTGAATCATACTCAACACGAAGCAGTCTAGATAATTAATATAATTATATTTTTCCACTTTTACATATTCTGTAATTAAACAAAAATACAATGTTCTGTAATTAAACAAAAATACAATGTTCTGTAATTAAATAAAAATACAAGAACAAGAATATGCAAACTCCTTGGTTGTCATTTCAAAACATATTTCAGAAAGTAAAAACTCAAGTTGTTTCTTTCGTTATTTTATTTTAGAGAGTAGTTGATGAAAACGGTGATGAAAAATACATTAAGGGACCTAAGATATGATAAAATAGTTTTTAACAAAAATTACAAGGATTGTCACCTGATATACCTTTATATTCATATTTTTTAAATGTATGTACATATTTAATAAAACGTTTGAATTTTGAATAATCTTCGAAACTGTTCATTAGAAAAATTGCAAGGAAAAATATATTTTTAATAAATCAATTCAATAATGCAAGTCTTTATTGCGAAGTGAGTTCAGAACGAATAAAATCTCTGATCTCTATAATACACTTGGTGTTCTGTTTACATTTAACTTCCGAACTAAGTTTCCTAAACGGCCAGCTTCATTGGAGTTTTTATTTTTTAATAACCTATAAAGCGCAACTGGTGTACGGGCGGGATTTGTTGAAATTTCAAAATGGCCATTCTAATTTTGATATGTTTGCCATATGTATCGGCTCAGGGCGCATTATAGTGTCGGGTGGCAGTCAAGCCGTCACTCCTGCAATGAAGCACTATGCAGCTCTATTTATACGACCCGTATTGGATTCGTAGACCACTAATTGAGACGATATGATTTTTATAATCTGTCTTGTTTATGTTATGATTTCTTTCTTTTTGATCGGCCAGTGTTCATAGTGAAGGTGTTTGTGTTTTAATTTAGTTTTTTATTTCAGCTAGCATTTTTAAAAAATAAATTAATGAAATGTTTTTTTGATAATTGGTGGTTTTATTTAACATGTTTATTGTTGGTAAAGTGGCAGGAAATATTTTTGTCGATGACGGCAAATAAGTTACAAGGCCATCTTTTGTCTAAAACATTCATTTGTTTTAACTATAAAAATTACGATATTTAACACTTACGTAGTTATGTGAACCTTGATTTCTTCTTTTTATGTAAGTTACGGATGTACCTTGCTTATTGAATAAAGAAAATTATTTCAAAAAGAAGACATTGTTTTGCTAACGATAAGTTTTTTTTAAATAATGCGATCTTATATATCATACAGCGTTAACCGTTATAAAAACGCGTTTGATCCTTGTTACATCACTCTAAGAGGAATATGTTAGAGGCTCTCTCTCGCTGGGTCCATGGAGGGTGGGGAGGGCTTTAAATAGCCGCCGCACGGGACAAACGGACCATCTGCTCCGCTATAAATAGCACCCTCAGTAGTATCAAGGACGCCATTGTTTATGTCACTACGAATCAATGCGTGAATTACCGGAGCTTTTGATTCACGCTACAGTTTCTCAATAGATTGTAATTTTATACAATTCGCGTAATTTAGAAAATATGGACTCGGGTGAAAGTTTATGCTGTCTAATAATATCATAACAATACTGAACTCATGCAAAATCCAGAAGCTTGAAGAGTCGATGCTAATAGAGTTCCTTACCTCTGTGTTAACAAAAGGCAATTTAAGAAAATGGACCATTTGCAATGCAAAGTGATTTTTGTAATAAAAACTAATAAAAATTTCTATAGAATTTCAGTAAACCGGATTTACTATAACAAGTAACTTCCACAAAGACGTGAGATCACCTTAATATTTAAATAACAACTTCCTTTACTTGAAACCCCCAAATTGGGCCCGACATTTGGTAAGCAAGTTTTTGCTCCGAACATTCCAATAAAATGTTTATCACCGAGACGCCGGTTGCACATGTGGCAGCCTCTTCAGTGGAGATTATTCTAAAATTTCCAGATTGCCACCCCTTGGGCAAAAAATAAATAAATCCAGGACACAGGGTCGCACAAAAAGTCGTCCCGAATACTCGAGATCCCCTCGAAATAACCGATTTACAGTTATTATATATTTCACGTGGGCTGCTCCAATAGTTTTTGAGCATTTTTCGGGATTCGAAGTAGATTATGCGTAAACTATACTAGCGTAGTTTAATAGAACAAAACATCAGAATGGTTGTTTGTATGACATTGTTGTTACAGTGATAACTTAACTGTTTATTTTTTGTAAACTAACTATTCATCGAATGCATGCTTTCTTTCAAACCCGAACATACGTAATGAATATATTACCTTTGATTTTGATATTGACTTTCTTTCACCGTAACGATAAATAAAAGTAAGTAAGTAGTAAAAGTCAGTTGTGTCGTCAAAAATATACCGAAAACAGGTACAAAAGGAATGATAACAAGACAAAATAGATTTCTTTGGTGGACACAATAATTTCTAGTAAATTCCGTAGAATGGCACCCCCGGTTATTTATTTCATAAAGTTCATAAATATATATGACTTTATATAATATAAATATAAAGTTCAAAATATAAATGTGAAATATAAATGAGCCTAGTATATCTATTTGTATCCTAGGCCGTGATGGAAAGCGCTATAGTCGAGGTTGTACATATTGTAAATAATTGAGATATTTGCATGTGTGCGCGATAAAGTTTGTGTATAATAAAAGCAAAGTTGTTTTTATGTGTGCGCCAAACGCCAAAGTCGGGGGTGACGCCGACCCGCGGGTTATCATTTCCTGTT
The DNA here is from genome assembly GCA_018247855.1 of Graphium androcles. Lineage (NCBI taxonomy): Eukaryota > Metazoa > Arthropoda > Insecta > Lepidoptera > Papilionidae > Graphium > Graphium androcles. Next base: position 6,706 of record DWHK01000094.1, on the reverse strand, counting down.
CTCATTTTAAATTTACAACATAATGTTTTTTTCGTCCGCTAGAGGGTTGCTGAAGTTTTATTATTATACCGCATCTCCTGAAGGCGGTAGGGCGGAGTTATTGTACATATAAAGTATTGACTTTATATTGAAACTTTGTGCTTACGTTGCTATAAAAGAAACTAATTATTTTAGTGAGAAGTAAAATGTAGGGTAGCGTTAAACCCATTTTTCAATAATCAAATTGTCATAATGTATATCATCCCCATATGGAATTTTCGATGCAGATTATTTTTTTTTAAAGATGGTATTATTAACTATTTATTTTTTTATTAAGTTTTAGTAATTTTATTACTATTACTTATATCATATAGTATTAGCTTATTGTACCTACTACATTTTCTCACCACGTCCCGACCTGTTTGGGAGAGAATGCCAAATGGAATTAAGTTCGTGCGATTTTATAAGGTGTTTACAGTGAGGATTAAATAAATAAATAATATTAATATATCGTAAGATAGCAAAAGTAGCTTTGATGCTGTCATGTCATGGAAACAAAAAAGTTTTAAAGCATTGTTTGATTTAATAATTGTATTTTTAAATAGATTGAATTTATTTACCGTCTTTGAGTTTTCGATAAAGTGAAACTTAAAACCGTCGTCTACTGAGAATTTAATGACGTTTTGGATGTCGATGTGGCTAAGTAAGCAATTAGAATAATATCTGATCACAGCAAGACTTTAACAAATACCTAAACTTGGTATTTAGCCGTTGCAAATGTCAACCGTTTACTGGAATTTTTCGATAATCGCAGTTTAACAGAACCTATGTTGCTTCGTCTGCAAAAAGTAGTATTGCCTTAGTTGTTCTTTTCAGTTGTTGCTAATAAGGTGGATCATCTTGAGACTTAGTTATCTTTAGACTCAGTTTAACCCAATTTACCATAAGATAAATCGCTTATTATGTAAACGTACTGATAAAACTATTTTTGTTTCGAAAACGATCTTTTCGAACGTAATGTAATGATAAAAATACGTTATAAACTCCGTATATTGCTTTTTAATACGGCTCTAACTGTGACTACAACTATATACATAAATACAGTTATATAAATTCTCACTCTACAGAAGCCGACAAAGCCCGTCTCACCGCGCGTAACCTAATAAACAATTACGCATATAAAAATATGTGTCGTTGTGCGCCGGTTTATGTTGCGTGACGTACGGTGCTATACCTCCCTTGTGCGCGTCGATTAAATGAAAACAATAACTCGATTCGTTCAATAGCGCTTTGAAACCTCAAGAGAATTGTTTTTAACCATTATTTATTACCTTACCTGAAAACTCTTAGTTTTCTCGTAATCCACCTTTTAGTATTCCTTTATCTTTTTATGTATGTTCGGGTATATCTCCGTTATTTATGAATCAATTTTAATAATACTTTTTTCCATCTCAAAGGATATATGTACTTTCTTGTTTGGGTCTAAGACAATTTATACTTCGCAATTGAATGTTTCGTAACTGAATCGCATGAAACTGGCTGAGTGATGAAATTAATAAAAATAAATTTAACTATGACAAATAAATATAAAGGATCTAAATATGAAGATGTAAATATTTATAAAGGAGCAGAGATTACAAATATTTGGATTGATCTTAACCGTCGATCCATGCTATAAATGTAGCGTTTAATGCGTTTAAGCTTCTATAATTTTACGCATGGACGCTTAATTATTCTTAAAAAAAGAAATATTTCTATATACATTACAATTGGCAAAAAATTAAACAAATAATAGTAAATAAAATGTTAGGTAATAAAATTGCACGTTTTAATTAAGTATTTGTAGTATTGCTGCAATGTTATTATAATGTTGTGTTTATTTTTTTAAAATAAACAAAAATCTTAAATATTTTGCAACTCATAGATGGATAGATACTTAATAATATTGAAATACTTTTTTTTAACCAGAAACCTTAAGGCTTTCATATCTTTAAAATACATGTAAATAGTTACAAATTTATTCATTCAAAAATATTATGCAAACACATTTTGTATTTTAATTAATATAGACCACATGTTGCTTTTCTCATTTGATCAGATCGCAATGGTGCTATTTAATGACATCGCCTTGTTTATTTACTAAATACGAGAATAGCAGCAAAATAAAGCGATACGGCTGGCCCTTTATAATCCTCGGAAAGTCTCAATACAGGGAATCCTAACAATCGAAACGTCAAAACATTCTCTGGCCCTTTGATCAGGCCGTAATCACAAGTGTTCTAAGAAATCACTTAATGAGTTACACGCGAAGTAACTTACGATTCCGAAATACGTCGAGGTTTTCCTTTTGGCTGGATGCACTACCATTATTACTAGTTTTTCTTATTATTACGAAATGTTTATACATAATCTGTCTGAATATTTTGAAGTTCAATAAATGGAATCGTTAGATTATTTATATGTGCTATTTAATAGTACTCTAAAACAGTAATAATATCGTTTTACTAAAAGTTTATTCAAAACATTGCATATTTTATAATTAGGAATATAAAATTATCGTGTTTGCTTTATTATGGATAAAATATTTTTTATCTGTAACTAGGATTGTTTCCCGCCAAAAGCAGTGCGTTTGACACGTCCAGCGTCGGCCGGACGGCGCTTAAAGCCACACAGCGCGGGCGCACGTCACCGCGCACGGCTGATTTGTTTAGACAGCGGCGATCACAAAGCGCGGGCTGCAACGTTTCCTCTTTACGACCTCCCCAACTGTGGAACACTTTGTATCGTTATCCATTGTTTTATCAATTTCAATAATTTATCTGTTAACCGAGAACGGAACGCGTCCGTCCGCACATAAAATATGCGCGTGATTTCTTGATTTTTCTTCCGAGAAGTAAACAACATAAGCGCAGACGGATCTCGCTCTTTCTATTTCCAACTATACGATGTCCGGTTGTTGTGATTTACAAGAGTAATTATTTTTCTTTTACTCATTATAAGAGCTCTCATTCGACTGGCGATCCCGGCGCCAATATGAATATGTTTGTTTGGAGATTCCTTATAACAAAATATGTTTTGATTCGATACCGTCGGAATCCATACTAACATAATAAAGTTGATGAGTTATTTTGTTCATTTTAACACGCTAATCTATTATAGTATGAATCGGAATTAAAAAGTTATTTTATGTATCTGATCGTCAAATTCATGAGGAACAGTTTTTAGACTCTCTAGCATCATGTTACGGACCTAAGAAGCTCAGAAGATAATAATGTGGAGACCAGCTAATATATTTATATAAGCAGTTTTTAATCTATAAACTGTATCCGCCAACGTCATTAAAATATAAACTGTATCCGCCAACGTCTGTTGTACATATTGCAGGAATAGAAGTGTTCTTAACTCTTCTCTTGACTTATAAAATACCTAAGTTTTTTTTAATGAATAATAGGTAAATGGACATTTGCTTAGGGCTTAGATGCATCCAAATCTGCAATTGTGGTGTCGCGTGTAATCAATCAGATGATGTACAAATGAAATGGGCCCGTAAAAGGGGCTACGGGGCGCGCCAGCTAGAGTCGGGGCGTGCCGCCGTAATTAAGGGAGTCCATTAACTCTTTACAGGCGCTTTATAGGTGTTTTACGGGCTACTTTAATTATTGCGAAACATCTATTGCATCAAGTGAATGATGGTTTGGTGAACGCCACATCTGCACATGTGGCCAACGTATTTCGTTATATGTTGAACATTTTTAAGGGCCTTCACAGAGACAGTACAATGACGTATGCATGGCTCTTAGGGTTGCCGGAAGGCTATTCCTACCCTCTTCTTTTCCCACTCCTTTCCCCACCAAATCCTTTATATAATCCTAACCCATTCTACCCTCTACCTGTTTTCAAATTTCAAGGCTCGCAACGCTTATCTTAGAGCTTAATTAAAGGTATGCGTAGACACAAGTGCAATCATTTCTTCTTCGGTAACGGTTTTGCACTTTCGGCCACAGAGGGCAGTGGGAACATCGAGCTGTAACTAATCTCCGCCAAGGCCTCACAGCCTCCGCATCATACAACGGTTTAATCCCTCCACGCCGGAAGGGTAGGACGATTGGACTACTAACGACTGATACTCTTCTTTCCTGTGAGTTCTCCTTGGTCGTAGACCGAACCTAACCTGACTCGTCTGGGCTAAAAATAGGCCTAAATTCCTCTGTATGTATTTGTTTATATGTGAATAACTTTCCTGATTATAAACCAATCTTTGCATAGTTCACGCTCAAAGTTGTTCTCATATAAATAAATAAAAAATGTATCTAAAACTATCGAAGTCGGTTTTATGAAATCTTCTATATAACAAAAATCACAATATTATGCGTTCACAGGTATAACCCTCTATAACCGCACGTAGACAGCTATAAACAAAACTATTGTTATTAAGGAAGACATCACCCGTTCGAATAATGAGCGATGATGTAATTATCGCGCTGGAGGGTCATCGCGCATTGACTGTCGGGTGGTTAAAATCGCACGTCTATAAATCTCCCCGCCCCGTGCGAAACGTCCAGTGTTACCATAATAGCGCCCCGAGTAATTGAGCTATGCCAGCGAACGTTATTTCGAGGATCAATTTAAAACCCATCGAATGGGGGACCGCTCTCGATGCGACCGCAACGGGAATTAATTGGATAACACTAATTTACGAATTACGGCGACTTGCGTTTTCTAACACGATGTCGGCGTCACAACGATATTAAATTTGTTTTTTTTTTATAATAATTTAGCGATTAATAAAATTTTTGTCTTAAATACAATCATTTTAAAAAGGCAATGTTCAATGGACTACTTCGGTTTTTTCGTAAAATCAACATTTACAAGCTGCCAAAAAAGTTCAAAGTCATATTAACAATTAATGCTAGATTATACTATTTGTGTATCGTTTTGAAATGCGCCTACAAAGACGCAGATGGGCGATAAATGCTATAACACAATATTATGAGTTTGACTTCAAACATGACAGGTAGAAAGTGAATTTGATAAGATACACAAACTAATCGGAGATTTATGCTTCGTATTCGTAATTTGATGTTTATGAAACCCATCCGATCACGAAATTTTAAAAAAGAATGCAGAAATATTTTCTCTTAAAATTTCACCAAAAAGGGCATATTTTTAAGTAAAATAACGTATTTTTTTTATTCGTTAAGATCTTGTTTAGTATTAACGCGTTCATTTAACATCAAAACCTAAGAATAAGTAGCTTACAGTGTGTAAAAGAGAATCGTTTGCTTAGACTTAGATTCACGTCTCCTTTGAAGTAAGCCTGTTTAAACGCAACGGTAGGTAGACAGCATACTTAAATATTATTTGCAATTTCCTAATAATACAAGCCGCTGTCAGACAAGCTATTCCCTGGTTGTGTCCGGTCGGGGTTTTGCAATGGCTTATATTTATGACTAGAAATATCCTCCTTTTTATGGTTTTTCCATAGTAGTCACGATAAATAAGTACACCGTCTTATCACCGTGGTGGTCCTCTCGGCACTGACTTTGTTAGGGTTAAACTCGGAAAATGCTGAACGGATTTTCATAGTGCAGTCACTGATTCTAAGAAAAATGTATTAGGACGGACAAAGGCTACAATTTATGAATAAATAAGCTATCCGTTTGTTGAAGCAAATATTTGTAATTGCAATCGCGGTACTGGAGCAGGTCGTGAGGTAAATCATACACCTGACAAGAATTAAACCTACCCTAGCCAAGTATAAATGAGACTCTTGAGCAACTTAATAATGTGAGACAAAACTCAGTGTCACCGTCACCGTCTGTCAATCAAATACGTTCTTAAGTTATGAATTCGATATCTCGCATAAAAAGAATTTTGTTCCGTTGAATTTATTTTTCAATTATACTTCATTTTTGTTGATCGAAGTTAAGCTTAAAGTATCTACTTGTACTGTGTAGAGCTCCATCATGGCACCCGAACCCGTGGAGTCTAAGATTCCACGGATTATTTGAATCGTATGTTTTGATTGACTAATAAGCATATTACCTTATTATAATGAAATTAATGTTAAATTGGACTATAAGACGCGTTACGGCCAAAATGGTTCGAATATCGCTTCGTAGTTCTTTGTCAGCTTTACAAGTAACATCTCTATTTAGTGTACATAAGAACCAATTCTTTTATATAACATCAGGTGACTATGTCTCTATGGACGTTCCAGTCTTATACATTGCTCTTCCAAAGTGAGCATTTATTTGAGTGGGAATTCCCACGGATGTGCGAAATTGTCACCCTAATATGGATGCGGCGCTTCGTCATTTCCCTTTAGATGTGTGCTCAATGAAGAACGAGAAACGGGGAAGTTAATATTTACTCGTTGACACATTGGACATGTAACGATCGTTACATGAAGTTCAAAATGTTGCAATACTTTGACAGAAAATATTTTTTGTAAATTGCTAACAAAGTATTTTTTTTAATTATTGATTAATTAATAAAAACAACCATGTATTGCTGGTATAACTGTTTCTACATTTATATTCTTTTATGTCCATCTGGCAATTTGTTTTGAATAGGAATTTATTGTTTATTAAGGTCTTAATACTTGTTCATAAACACATATATGTATAAACATTATTAATTGATAATATAAATACATAAAATTATAAGGTTGATTCAACATTCAAGAAGTACAGAAAAATAAATCAATAATTAATTTGCGTAAGAC
>DWHK01000093.1:0-18657 GCA_018247855.1 Graphium androcles | reverse complement strand
GCTAAGCGGTGCAGTTACCTCCCAAAACAACCATGTCCTGAGAGGACCTGCGTTTCTTGGTAGGTGAGGGAGCCATGCCTCCTATCCAGTTACCTTCTGAGGACTGGACGTATGGCCTCCACAGTTCTTAGGCCGGCACTTGAGTGCTCCAGCCTATGTCCCCATTCTTCAATTGCCTGGGAGCGCAGTAGTTCCCTGCACTCCCTTTGCTCTTATAGCGCTGGCGGGTGGCCCCGAGCCATCGCCTCCTCGCGCTAAGTAAAAAGAGACGCGAGACTTGCAGCCTCCAAACACTTAGGGCCTGGGGTATCTCCAAGTCAGCGTGGGCCACGGCGACTTTTTTTGCGTTTCATGAACGGGCAGCTGCATCAGCTACTTTCGGGCCTTATGTTATTTTTTATTTTATTTAATTATACATTTTATTATTGCTTGCAACACGCGTCTGATCATTGCAAAAGCGTGAATGCACTACTACGATCGAGCAACAACAGGGAGCAAGAGTCACCGCGGTGAGGAGATAGTTCCGCTGCGTCTACTCTCTGTCGCCGTACATGGAAACTACGCAATTATATTGAGTGGATTAGGCCCGTAAAAATGGACTTGTTCCACACGAAATTTTTGTCACGTGGATCCAAATTCGACCTGTATTATCGGACTCAGGGGTTTCAGATAAATAAAGTAGAATATTTTGAAAAATAAAGACTAAGACGAGATATGCGAGTTTTTTTTTTGAGATTTTAAACAACTATAACATGCACAGGCACTCACACAGCGTGTCAAATTATTGATTGCAGCGACTTGCGTGCAGAATCATAATTACGTGTGTGAGCTTATAACCTGCGGCTATATTGCGGCGGTAACGCATTAGTTTAACGATTAAATCGCATTTGCATCGCTATAAAAAGTCGATGTGGGCGACATCCCTTACAGCAGAAGTAAAAATTTAATGGGTGGTCATGTTTTGTCTAGATTGCAATAAAAACTATCTAAAGAATCCTAGGTCTGAAAATTTTTAATCCAAGACAGTACAAATAACAAGTTTAAATATACACACCTAGCTGTTCAGGCTCCATGTAAATCATGCCGCAGCGGGACACTGTAGCCGGCGAAGCAAATTCTAAGTCCGCAGCTTCAAAAATCAGATTCATCTTGTTCGTCATCTGCAATCGAAGAATTTTTATAATTCAATTCCGGTGAATATTTCTGAATTATTTATTTATATCGGCACGTAAGCAGATGGTTAACCTGATATGTTTGATAACACCACCGGTGGACCTCGAAAAGGAATAGGTCAGAAATAGAAGGGTATGGGAAAGTAGCTAAGAGTGGCAAACGAGTGGAAAAAGAAGAAGGTAGGGATGACCTTCCGGCATCCTCACTAGCCAGGCGTACTTTATTTTACACTACTAAAACAGCTGCTTCCATAGCCTACTGGAATAGGGCCTTGTTTTACAAACTGGAGGTCGTGGGTTCGAATCTCACGGGGGACAAATGATTTTGTGTCATTATTTCTTAGTTGGGTTTAGACAATGCCAGCTGATCACTCGATTGCCTTAGATAGACATGTAAAAAGTCGGTCCTACGCTTGATCTCTCTCTCTCTCTCTGGTCGTGGCGGATATGAGGCTATGAGATAATCGGGCTATGAGAGTAAAGGAACTGCACCTGTGTTTGCACGTACACTTATAATAGTTCTCGTGCGGTTGGCTGATCTCTGAGTAGATTTGGCCCCTGTGGCCAAAGTTCAGTCAGGAGGACTTTTATTTTATACTAGCTTAATGTGCGAGGCGGTGGTACATTTCGGTCTACAGCAATAGCTGTATGTAAGATGTTATGTTCATCTTGTAATTGTATTTACCATTCACCTGTATGATCTCGCCGCTCATGAGGCAAAGCTTCTTATTATCATCTAGAACGGTGTTCATGTTCTCTATCCAGACGGCGTCCACGGGCCCGTCAAAGAGGATCCACTTGCGGTCGCGCGTCATCGACATCGCGTACTCTCGGAAAGCTATGGCTAGGTTACCGTCCGACCTGGCGGTAATGATATATGATTTATAGGATGAAATGGTCATGATTGATAGATTAGATGTTTAGGTCAGACCACTGTCACATATGGAGGAGGTTAAGGGATTTTATATCATAATCACTGTCTATAAATATCAATCATTGAATGTAATTTCCCAAATATCTTGGTTTGGGAACTTTAAATAAATAAAGATTGCGCTGTTTTCTGGACATTTACTTCCAGTTGTTAAATAACGATAATTTTGTTAATATAATAACTTTTTTACTAACAAAAGTTTCTTAGTTTCATTTCTTCAAGCTTTAAAACAATAAAATCTTCTCTTTTATTTTTACTTTGGGGGCAGAAGGCAAACCTACATAGTTACCGTTTATTCAATGGAAAAATAGCTATTTTCACACTTTAGTGGTTCGAAAAACTCTGATGTACGACACTGATATTTGAACCATATCGCTAGTTGCGGAGCAGGAGCGTCCATAAATTACATGAGGTAATTTTAACGATTTTTCGACCTCCTCTCTCCTTCTCGTGAGATATCATGAGATTTGGCTTCACCCCCTCCCCCACCCTCCAATCTCACGTGAGATTGTTTTAAATACGTATTTTTCGTATAAATTTTGTAATATATGATTGACTATGTTAAATTTATTTAAAACAAATAAAATTTGTTTCATTATTTTTATTAAGGTCTACTTAAATCATATTCTGAAGTAAAAATCCGAAAATCTAACAGTAAGGCTTAAATAACAACTATTAAAATTGGTAAAAGAATATTCAGTATAACTTTATTGACTGGGACTCACATGCGGTCTCAAGAAAAATTACGTGATATTTGTTGAGACCCCACGTGAGATTTGGCGAGATTTGCCTCGACCTCCTCCCACCCCAACACCTCACGTAATTTATGGACGGCCCTTCAGTAAATAATACAGTTTGATGTCAGTCTAGTTGATTGATAAAACTATACCATTCATGAGAAGCGGGATCGAAGCAACCGTATAGCTGTCCCATGGTGATGGCCTTGGGATTGATGATGCGGTAGATGGCCCCAAACTCCTTGTGGCGCGGGGGTGGTTTCATCAGTTGCAGCGCCCGCAATGCCTCCGCTAAGGTCTGGTAGGCTTGCGTCTTACCCCCCATCGGCGGACCCACTATCATGAAGCCATGGCGTACCAGCATCATTTCGTATATCTGCGAATTGACAAAGCTTAGTTTTTTATATGAAAGCTGACTAGCTAGTTGGCAAGCGAGCAGACGGTTGACCTAATGTTAAGTGATCCCGTCGCCCATGGACACACGACATACGAAGAGTTACGTGTGCGTTGCCAGTCTTGGAAATTGGATAAAACAGGTTACAGAGTAGGATGGGTCAGGATTACATTAAGGATTCGAAAAGGAAAGGAGTGAGAAAAGAAGAGGGTAGGAATGGCCATCTGGCAACCCTAAGAGCCATGCATACTTTATTTAATGCGGGCTCTGTGAAGGGTGATGGTACATCCCCGGGCCCCGAGCGCAGCCGTAGAAGTTAAGCAAAAGCTGTATGAAGGATGTTATGTTCTACTAGCTCGGTAGTTGAGCTGTTTGCTTGAAATTTCAGGAAAAATGTGTGGTTTTTCTCATACTTTTAACTAGATTTTGCCTGTGGCTTCGTTGGCGTTAGTACAGAATTTCCTTAATTTACTCCAAATGGACAGAACTGATTTAAATAAATGGATCAATAGTTTTCTCTTTTTGTACTTTAAGCACTGTTTTGTTTATTTATGTCGGAACACTAAATTATTTTGTCAGGTGACAATCTCGATAAGTGATTTTTTCAAAAAAAAAACGTTTTATCTAAATGAAAGGTATTCTATAACCTTCTCTATATGTCAGAAAATGATTTGTTAATTTTCATTATGATCGGTTGAAAGGATAAGACGTAAAAGTGTCACAAACAAACTGATTCAGTTTCACATTTATAAAATAATTTTCCGTCCTCTATATGATTATCAATACATATGCAAAAAAACAGATTCAGTGACACAAAAAGTTTCCGATTAATAAGACCGAAAATTGAAGGGAAAAACATCTTAAAAGGAGATAAGAAAGCATAGGATTCACAAATTAATACAGAAGCATTAGTGTGTTTACTTTTAGCACTGATGAAATAGACTCAAATGACTCCTATTAAATTTATAAGTTCATACAAAGCGTTAGGTCAAACACATTTTTTTTTAAGTTTCAAATTGTTTTAAGTTTATATACAAAAAAAAACAATGATAGACAGTTACGGAAACATACATGCTGTTGATTGAAGCTATAGAGTTTGTTGCAATATGGATTATGTATTTGCACATATCTCTTTAACAGTCTTACCTGGATGATCTTCTCCAGATACCAATCGGTGGCCTGGAGGTTCCGCTTCTCCAGCTCTTTCATTATGCAATTTATGAGTTCCGCGCGGTCAGGCTGCGGGATCTCCACGCCCGGGAACAGGTCTGAATAGATCCCGGTGAATAGGGGCACGTCCTAGACAAAACAGATTTAATATTGCATGATCATTGCTAGGACTATGTATACGCAAATTTGTTGGATTGGTCTTATTTAATATTTAAAACAAGAGAACGGTAATGATCGATATGATTTAAGCATATTTTGACTTTATGTAGGTAAAAGATATAGTAAACTTTCATTTGATGCTCACTGATATTTCTTGATATTCAAATGTAAACGGATAACTCCGCAAACGAAATCATAGCGTTACAAAAAGTATCTCTTTAAACCATTATTGATTTTTCCGATTGATCAATTAAAACATTGAGGTAATTTGGTTTCAGACATATATTGTAATTAAAATTCGTTTTTGCATATAGGTTCTTTCAAAAATATATAAAATAACGTGGAAATGTTCATTATAATATTCGTTTAATAATATCACTACTTAAACTCGTTAAATATTGCAATATAATTTTACTAACTTGTGCAGGTATTTGAAATAGTTTTTGTAATAAGTATCCCTGTTTATGACCAATTTTTTTATAAAACAAATTTGGCATGAGGGTCGACGATTTACCTGATGATAATTGATAACCGTCCCCCATGAATACCCACAACATCCGGTGAATTTCAAGCTTTGGAGAGAATGATCTATTCTATATATCGGGTAGAAAGAAATGGGAATATATTCAGGATTGAAAACAGATAGAAGTGGTATAGGAAGAAGGAAGGGATAGCCATCCGGCAACCTCAGAACCGCAGAACTTAATTTTTAGGTTGCTTCGTGTGAGGGGCTCATACCTCTCCGATCAAACAGGTCGATTAGTGCAGCAAAAGCTGAATGTGTTCTGCTCTACTACCTTCACCAGCCGGTTTAACCAGCATTGGGATATTTATACCTATAAAACGATAAATGCCTATTTATATAATTATAATTATTTACACAAAATTACAAAGACCGACCTCAAACGTCTTAGAAATGTTACTATCGTGACAAATTTTTTTCCTTATTTTGGTTTTAAAAACAAACTACTTAAGCGATTTTTATGAAAATTTTATAAGACTACACTTGGGATATCTTCTTTCCAAGAAAAAAAGAATCATCAAGATCGGTTCATAAACGACGAAGAAATCTCCGAAGACACATAAAAAAAAATATACGGTCGAATTGAGGAACCTCCTCCTTTTTTTTTTAAGTCGGTTAAAAAATCATGATATTCCATAGCACAGAAATAATTTAGAAGTGAACAAAACCCACGCAAATATAGCACATTATAGCCTGATATAAAGAAGAACCGCAGTAGCTCAGTATACTATAGTATACGGGCGCTGGCCTTTAACTCTACTTACTCAAGGCGAACCTGAGTTATAATTGCAATTTCAAGCGCTGATTTACCAAATGCTCGGCGGTGAAGGAAAACCTGCATACCTGTAAAACAATAAAAATATTTCTAAGGAATGTGAAGTTCGTCAATCCGTACTGGGGCCGCGTGGCGGTACATACCGTATACCCTTTGTCTAGACGACGCCTTTGCCCAGCAGTGGGACAATTTGAAAATAGGCTGTTACTTTTTGACTTTACTTTAAGACTGACCTGTGAGAGGAATTTAGGCATATTAACATCGATGATGGCTCGCAGAACCAGTTGGGCCTCATCCCTGTCAGGATAGTTCTTCTTGAGTGCACCGGACGCCAACAGAACAGACTTAACCGCCCGCATACCATAGTCGTAGTGGTTTTGAGATGAGAGCTGCTCAGAACACAGCTTGTAGGCTTGAACGATCTTCCGTGCCAATCTATAATGTAGGCAAATCACAACTTTAAATCTTCATTTTAATGATACGGATTAGTTTTTTTTTTCACATATTTACATAAAAAGTCGATTGTTGAACTAAATTATGAATACAAATATTTTTAATGCTGGCTTATCAGTAAGTATGATGGATAGCGTTAAAACTATGTAAATGGTGATGGTCTATTCTATACGTTTCTGTTAGTGATTCTAAACATTTTATGTATTTTTTTAAATTTCATAACAATAGTCTAATATGAGTAAAAAAAATTAGTTACTTAGATGAAAAACATTTATGTAAATATATGTATGTAGGTATATTCGAAAGCACAGTTGCACTTTCTTTTCGACGCTTTGGGACACGGATAATCATCATGATCAGGCGCTGGTCCGACTTTTCACATGCAAACCTTGATTTTAAAGCCTATATACGGCGATTTAATACATAGGAATCGATCCGTCGACCATCAGTTTGTAAGCAAAGTTTTAAACCATTATGCTACGGAGACTGTTAGATTTAATTTTTTTTTATATAAAGAAAAGTTGGAACGCGAGCAGACGGTTCACACCTGATGTTAGTGATCTCGTCACCCATTGACACATACAACATCTGAAAGGTTGCGTATGCGTTGCCAGTCTAGAAATAGTATAAAACAGGTTATAGGGTAGGATGGGTCGAGATTATATTAAGGATTCGGTGAGGAAAGAATTGGGAAAAGAAGAGGGTAGGTATGGCCACCCGGCATCCCCAAGATGTATTTGTACTGTATTTTATGCTAACTCTGTGATATCTTGTGGTACCTTACTGGGCGAGCGCAATCATAGATGTACAGCAAAAGCTGTATGAAGGATGTCATGCTCTACCACTTTAAAAATTTTATAATATGAAAATATTGATAGTTAAAAAAAACAGAGGCTCTTACGGTCCAGCATTCACGAATCCATTGGAGTAGAGTGTTATCTCTCCAATCATCGCGTAATCAGGGACCATCATAGCAACAGTTCTGAACAGCACTTTTAGATTGTCAGGTAGTTCGGTGCGACCAGCATATCTACAATTGTAATAAAAACAAGTTGTTAACGCCGTGCTTTAAACAAAAGGCTATAAGATCATTAAAAGGACAAGATGTAAGTGTAAACAATAAATTTTAAGCAATCAGTATCAAGTCTAAATTAAACAAAAATCTTGTAATCATACATAAATATTAAAATATCTGGCATTAGTATTATTGCTACTTTCTAAGCTTAAACGTAGACTAAGACTAGAGCTATATATTCTTAAATAGTAATTCAATATTATTTTAAATGTTTAACTGTTGACATTCTTGCCATTTATCGTGGAAGAATCGGAGTTTCAGAGTCTTTTTTGCGAATTCTCCGAATTGCAGATTGTATAATATTGTAAAGTTTGAAGTTTTAGTGAAACGCACATGTTTTTATGAACAAAATTATTATAAATTTGAATGACCGTAACTTAGTTGATGATCATAGTTTGATTTATTTTTCTTTTATTTACGCTATATAAACCCGCATAGCGGTTTTGATTAGCGTAAAATTTAAGGCTATATTTTATACAAAAATAAAGAGAAAATTTCGCTGCGTCAGCACAAAGGTTGTATCAATTATATTATTAATACGTAAATTACCCTGGATTCATAGTGATGAATACCGAACAGGTCGGATTGAGGCAGATTTCGGTCCCTTCGAAAACGAAGCGTTTCTCCCTGCGCAGTATCGCGAGCTGGATGGAGAGGATCTGCTGGGCGACCACGGAGAGCACCTCTAGCTCGATGCGGTTAAACTCGTCGAAACACGCCCAAGCGCCCGATTGGGCTAGGCCCTGACAATGATTCCATTATTAGCTTGTGTTTTTCAAATCAAATAAGTTTTAATTATCAAACGAAAACATTATATGCTTTATCCATTAAGAACTTTGAAGTTTTGGAACACTGTATTTTGAGATAAACGAAGGAGATAGAACAAGACATTGTAAGGACAAAAATTATGGATGGAGATGGTCATGAGGAGTACGACTGAAAGAGGAAGAGATAAAAAATATTTTATAATCACAATCGCGCTATATAGTTTTTATCAATGAAATCAGTAGTAGAGATTTTTTACTCAGGAGTACAACACCTGTAACCCTTCGGGTGTTGAAGTTTTCCATTGGCGGCGGTCATTATGTCTACTTGCAGGTTTGGAGCAGTGGTTTTCCGTGAAAAACCATTTGAGATCATTGTGCCATTTATTTGGAACGTACTTATCTAATATTCTTCAAAAATTTGGGTGAACCGGCGACTATTATTTGTCGAAATCATGACTTTAACCTTAACCTTTACCTTAACCTTTCAAATTTGGAGTAAAGACTGTAAGAACGACTGTAGAAGAAAGACTGTACTCTTTGATGTAAATAAGGGAAGTTCTTTGACAACGAATTAAAATAATGTACATGCCACTCACCTTGAAGAACTTGCCTAATGCTTTGTAGTCGAGACCATCAGAACAGTTGAAGACCACGCACTTCTTGGCTACGGCCTTGGCCAGGTCCTTAGTGGTCTCCGTCTTGCCGGTGCCCGCTGGACCTTCGGGTGCTCCGCCCAGGTTCAGTTTCAAAGCGCTCATTAGCGTCCTATACGACATAAAAATAAAATTATAAAAGTTAATGTATGACAAATAATTATTTTTTGAACGCGTTTAACCCTGGAATTCGATTTGAAACAAAATATTCCTGTGTTCGATCACCAAATTCTCAAGAATGGTTTTAAACTATTTAACGTCACAACAAAATGCAAACAATGCAAAAACTTACTACTATATGATTTATATCTAACAATGACAGTATATATGATCAATAGGTAAGAAAACATGAAATTGGTAAACATTTCTGTTTTCCATCCATTGTGTGTGAGGCTGTGGTAAATTTCGGATAAGCTAGTCTCAATTCGCAGAAGCTCAAGTTTTCTTTTTGGGAAAACAGAAAAAAAAGCAAGCAGCAGATAATCGTAGCCGTTGATGGTTTCTTCCAAGATTAAATGAGTTACATAAGCGTTGCCTTCTCTTGAATAATGGTCCAGGAGAAGGAATGGATAGAGCTTTCTGTAGAGTACACAGCTATAATTTTCAAACATACAGATTCCTTTGCCCAGAGACACTTACAACTTACGAAGAATAACGTGCTTGTTGCCAGTCTTGGATTGAAAAAGTCTTTGAGCTGGAGGGTTAGGAACACGTTTAGGATTGGGAGGGGAAAGAAATGGAAAGGGTACGAATGGTTATCTCACTTCATAATTGAATCAAACTTTACTGCTGGATTTGTGTATACGGTGGTCGTAGACAGTTGGACGCCCTGATAAGTGCAGCAAGAGCTGTAAGCAACAGCTCTTCTATCTGGAAAAGCTTGTATAATTTTTGTTGTTGTTGTAAAACTTTCTACTTTGAAGATTGTAAAGTAACTTGTCATACCTGTAACACCTATCGGTGAGGGGAGTTGCCACCAAGCGACCGGTGTTACCCAGATATTCGAACCCGTAATCGACGTCCGTCGTGATCATGCAACAGAGCATCTTCTCGCCGCGCCAGTAGTAGCGCAGCTGCGAGATCCAGTTGAAGTCTGTGACGTCAGCCACTCTCTTCTTAACCATTTCCTCCAGAATAGAACGACCTATGGTTCAATGCAGTTATTTTTAACTAGGTATATACACTCGGATTCATTAGCGTTAAACTTGACTTTGAATAATTTTTTTTCAATACCGTCAGCTGCTAAAAGTTATTTTCTACCCCTCAGGGAGAGTCCTTTTTTTATGAATGTAAAGTCCTTATATCCTAACAATATGTATACAAGCGTTACAAACAAACCTTCGTATTTATATTATTAATAAAGATTCAACGCTGCCCTTTTATCGGTAATACTGGTGTTACATCGACGTATTATGTTTCCATACCATGAACATCAATGACTATGAGAGCTTCGACTGTGATGCGGTTGCCGGGGTCCAGGTCCCCTTGCACGAGGTACACGAGCCCATTTATTTGCTTAGTGCAGCGTTCAATTAGCTGTGGCAGGCTCGATGTTTGAATGGCTTCTATGACCTGCAAAAAATATAATAATATTTACTTTGACTTTTGTATATACGAAGGCCGCAAGTGAGCAGAAGTTCCTTAAACAATACCCACAACTATGATCACTTACGATATCTAGAAGGTTACTAATCTTTGGAGGCCATTAGGTAGGAAAGGTAAATATTTAAATCTAAAGGCTAGCTTCTGTGAAGGTGTTGACCGACCCAGTACAGATATCAGCTGGTGTGTTTCTAGACCTATCCGTGTTCATTTCCCAATTAGGCCTAATAGTGTGCCCAGGTTTTTGTTTAAAAATTATTTTTACGAGAACACGATAACCCGTCTTTATGAATCTTCAGGACTGTTATATTAATTATGAATATGTATCCTGTTGACTGAAATTTACTAAATAAATCTCCACAAAAAAGGATCAACGAGTATTACTGAACTAAACGACTTAAGATCAAGAACAATTAGAGTAACGATAGAAAACTCGGATACCGACCTCCGTCGTATACTGCACGCAGGAGCCAGACTGCACGATTTGTCCTGGCCAACTCAGCACCCACTCTTCTCTGGCCGTGCCTGCATAAGCCGCCACCGCTTCTGCGGCCACGTCGCGCAGACTCACCACCATCTGCTGCTCGAGTTGTTGCAACCAGCGCTCTACCATACCCTATTTTGTTTTTAGGAGATATAAGAGTAAGTTTGTAAAATTGTTTATCAGGTGGTTTTGTTAATTTTTAAAATTTACCACTTACTCGGCGGTGAAGGAAAACATCGTGAGGGAACCTGCATATCTAATAGGTGAAATTCGCGAATCTGCACTGGAGCCGTGTGGTGGACTATGCCCTGTACCCTCTGTCTAGAGGAGGCCTTCGCCCAACAGTGGGACGATTTGAATTGTAAACGTAGTTTTATCTTTTTTTTTTCTGGTCAATTGACAACTCATGTTAAAATAAAAGGGGTAATGTTTGTATCACGTTTTTATTTTATTTATATTTTTCTATTTTGTTTTCAATTCATAAAAATATGGAGAAACTTTTGGGTATACTATTAATTATTGTAATTGGAACAACCTGTAAAAATTTCGTTTGCATGTAATTGTGCAGTTCTATTCCGTCGAGAATTGGACATTGTTGTTTTTCATCTAAATTTTGAGTGAGCCCTGAATCGTACCTTATTAAGAGCAGCATATTTGCAACATAAATCTACAAAACCTACAGTGTATATAATACTTTGATTTTTTTATCAATAGATCGAACAGCTTGGCTTTTAGTAAGGAAAGTAGTGAAGCTAATGAAAGCAACAATAATATAGATGGTACAGGCATATTTCAAAGACACTTTTAAAAGTAATACAAAACGTATCAAATATATGAGTTTCTGGATTCATAAACAGACTAAGAAATGTTATGTCCGTTTAAAACCTATGTAAATTCTTCTAAGTCTTTTCAAAGACAAGGTAAACTTGTTAGCAGGCAGAATAATAAAACCATGAATTACCTTTGCATCAGCAGGCTGTATAGTCGAAGACAGCTTTACGACTTCGCCCTCGGCGGACGCCATGCCAACGATTTCGTTAGCAGCGTTGAACTCGAGCGTGTAAATGCCCTCGAAACATTTCTTGAGATGAGGTTGCACTCTCATAGGGTCCTTGGTTTCAGAGAGTATCTCCAGAAGCTCATCGTTGGACAAGAAAAAGAATCTGTAGTTTATAATTATATTTTATATTTTCGCTTAAGCATATGCTGCAACTGTAGATAATTAATAGTCATTGGAATGTCTTGACTACTACTTTAGATCCGAACATATATTCTTATACGTAAAAGTTCTAAAAAAAATTTAATATTGCAAAAGCCAACTTTTGTTCAGTAAGTATTTAACTATAACTATTCCAAACATACCGTCAAATAAATAATTATACCGAAATTTGCTACACATCTTATAAATGTATAAATCATATCTTCAAAAACAGAGGACTAACTTAGTACATTATAAATTCGAATAAAAATCATTATAATCTTCTAATGATGTGAGTTTCGACAAAGTATATATTATAACTAATTTAGCTAACCACGATTACTGAATTACTTGCCTTGGGAAGAACAACCTCTTCTTCTCCAAATAATCGTTCAGTCCCCGCTGTATATCGTCCAATAAGAAATTGTTGTGCTTCAACTTCTTCAAAAGCGCGGGGAAGTCGGTTGCAGTAAGGACCAAAGGATCCTTTTGAGTGGCTTGCATTATGACGCGCCATTCCTTGTCAACGTCTCTGAAGTTACGGGCTTCTGTTGGCATTTGCCTCATGATGTCTTCAGAGGAGAAGATCGGCTCCAAATACATCCACGTGGCTTGGCACTAGAAAAATCGCAGTTATTTTATAATGTATTCTAGATGTCGAAAAGATTTGAAAGAATACAAGTTATTGTATAATCATTTGTGCAATTATTGTAACTTAAAAATAAATGTAAATAAATAAAAAAAAAATTGTTGTCTGTAAAGTCGGTTTACGAACGATAATTTTACGCGATAACGTCATAAGAAAATATCGATGAAAAATTGCATACTTTTTTTAGGCCGATCGTGGATCTATATCGCTTGTTCCGCGCTCTCGCTTGCACGCTCGGCCCAGGCGGAACGTGACAATGAGTCATGCTTTTTCGAGCGTGCGACCCGCGTTCATCGATTTATAAGACGTTATCGCGTCAAAAATATTTGCAATTATTGATAAAAGACATATTTAGACAGTATTTTCAAACATTTTAAAGCAAAACTGTTTGAAGTGTAGAAGTGCGAACTTAATAACGTGTTTAATTATTCGAGAGGTTTTTCACTAAAAATGCTATTTACCTGCAACCACTGATCGAGTATGTCCTGCATGCTGATCAGTTTCTCCTCCCACGCCACCATGTCAGCCTCGAATGCCTTGACGTAAGGCGACCCGCGCATGGTCTGGGACTTCAAGATGTGATCGTCTAACAGTTGCTGGATGTCATCCAGACCGGTCAATACACCGACGCCAGTATCCCTAATATAAATACAATCTTCATGATAATAGATTCTATCACAGTTTTATAATTTAAATAAAAGTATACATAAAAAATTATATTACAATAGGTTTTAAAATAATTTTTAGTAGTCTCAAGCATACCGATGGCTATTTCGTTTCTGTTTTCTTTCCATTGCAACATATAACCATACTAAGTTGCAAAAGCATGTCACGCACATAAATGCAAAGAGTTATCACTTTTTGAAAACATCTAGAAGGATGTAAGCATCATCATGTCTAATGATACTTGAGTTCTTACTCACCTGTACGGCATAACCTCGAACTTGACCCCAACCCATTCTTCCTTCATCTTGGCAAGCGCCATTTCCAGCGAGTACTCCTTGGCCGCGTGCTGCTCTATCTCTTCCAGCTGGGACGCGAAGACATGGACGCCCTGCTCCACCATGTCAGCAAGCGTGGTCTCCGGTGTGTGCACCACTTCGGCACCGATCAAGGCGCTTATTTGCGCCCAATGTCTATCACGCATACCCTATACAAATAAAACGAGACACGCTGTTAAATTTCTTACAGCACATTTCTTTTATGACGTCCAGGGACGAAAATTACACAGATTGTAGTTGGCAGATTTAATTTAAAAAAAATTCTAAACAAATTTTTTTTATTGAAAAATATTGGTAAGGGAGCAGATGGCTCAGGTGATTTTAAACGATGACCGTCGCATTGAAAGGAAAAGGTTATTAGACAGATATGGCATTATGAGGCAACGTATTTTGGATTAGGAAAATAAGGAAGTATGACATTAATAGGGAAAGAGCTGACCATCCGGCATCGGACGCACTAAACGTGCTTTATTTCATAACAGCTTATATAAGACGTCGGTATCTCTACGGTGAAGCTGACAGAAAAATATAAAAAGTTAATAGTTATGCCATCAAAAAAATAACTTGTAAAAAACCAAGTCTCGCAACTTAGTCCTTCTACCGAAAAAGTTGTGAGATGCATGCCAAGTCGGCTAATTTATTCAGTCCCTATTTAAGGGACCTTCTACTTTTACAAAGTCTGCTTGGTTACTAAAAATTCAGGCTTCTAGTTTCATCCACAACGAAGTTATAGGGGGGTCGAAAATGGCATGAACTGTTTCGAGAAAAGGATGGTACGGCCGTCCCGCTTTACTGCTTGACTGGGCGGGGGCACGGTAGTGCCCCCAAATTCGTAAGCAATATTGTCGTCATTTGTCGACAACGGCTGTTCTTGCATGTTTCGTGGTATAGGGTAGCTGTCAGTATAGAAATTGTAAACATTTGGGCTGCTTTTGAAGTCACACGTATTTTTTTGGTCTCGTGTGTTTAGTTTTGTGTTGTCAATAAGCCATTATACTTAGTTTTTCTTGTTATTTCTACTGTTTTTAAATGGTCGCTGGTTATGGAATAACAACCTGGCAGTCAACTTACTGACAATTTTACTGCAATTAAAACACGATTTTTAGAATTCCGTGCCAAAAGAAAGATTTTTTTAATATCATAACATAAAATTATTTACCAAATATAAGTAGGTACTTGAAATTTTTTAAAATTCGGTTTATATCTTAGAAATTTATAATAAACGATAGGATTGTCTAATACAGACAAAGACGATTAGGATAGGAAGCTTAAAATGTTTATATAATTTCTAAAAATAAAAATGTTTTCAACGCCTGAAAGTTTGTTTACATTAATTATCTCGTCTCGTTAACTCTTTATATCTCTTATTTAATTGACAATAGAAGTAATCGTAGCGCGTGGAGGTGGGAGGTAAAGGAACTATCGCAAAACAGATTTTTGGCACCTTAGATGAAAATGACGAATTAGGGTATGATGAGGCAATACAAGCCTTACAAAATAATTATAAACAATTGTCTTCACAAATGACAGAAAACATTTTAGCCACTACATCTATCTTATCCAATTACAATAATACATTAAATAAAATTGAAATTAATGAAACCAGTCTCGATGAACCTATCAACAAGCTCTTAATAAATGTAAAGAATATCACCCGACTTTCTAACGAATTACAGTTAATTTCTTGTGTTAACAAAATCTTTGAATCC
Source organism: Graphium androcles (assembly GCA_018247855.1). Classification (NCBI taxonomy): domain Eukaryota; kingdom Metazoa; phylum Arthropoda; class Insecta; order Lepidoptera; family Papilionidae; genus Graphium; species Graphium androcles. Next base: position 3,205 of record DWHK01000093.1, on the reverse strand, counting down.
ATAGAAACATCGATGTTCGTTTTATCATTCCAACTAGAAAATATTACTAAAGCCATTTTATTCAGTAGTCAAAATATATTACATCCAGCCATAATAACACCAAGTCAATTATATCAAGAGCTTGCTGATAACTACAGAAACCTCTGTACTGACATCGAGCTGCCTGAACCTCTAAATATTAGATACCTCTAATTTTATGTTTTTCTAAGATGATATGTTTTTGTAATAATAATAATATGATAATATTTGTTACACAAATACCATTGGTTGAAACTAAAGAATTTGTACTGTTTCATAATATTGCTCTACCTACTCCTTATTATATTACGAAGTTAAATTAATTTTGTCTTATTGTACCAGAAACCAGGTCACTGCTATATTTTTAGCAGTGACCTAGGGTAAATCTCACTATTGCACGTTTAACGACCTGAATATCTGCACGAAAATTAGCCCAGGAAATTATACCTCTGACATAGAAACCGTATATTCTTCTAACGCAAAACCTATCTTTGAAATTGAATAAAACTGATAACAAAAGCGATAAGTGAAAAGCAAGTACAGTGTACAATGAAAATCATATACGGACAAGTTAACATTTGGAAACCTGTAAGTGTAAGTGGATTTATGTACAATCGGACCGAAATAAAATATCTGTAAACTGCCCCACCTATAAGTTATATGAAATAAATATTTTAGGCAAACAAATAATAAATATATCCCAATAAAGAACTGTATTAGTAAAAAACTATATGGTTACCAAAACGAAATGCTGCCAATATTACTTTACCCATGAACTATTTACCTGATTTTAGTTTGACCCATACTTGTTGTAATTTAATTAAGCTAAACCCATCAAGATAAACGTACCTGTTTTCCCATATTGTCCGTCGGCGTGTAAAGATATTTTAGAAGGCAGTCCTCAAATCCCTTGGCATGAAAGTCCCACATGAGTTAAGTATTCTAGGTTCGTCTCCAATAAATATGATTTCGGTGAACCACTTCTTAAAACTCAGGATCTCTACTTAAGTAGTCGAAGCTGTCTTTTGTAAGGTATTTAACAGGCAAACTGGAAGGGTTTGTTGTTCTGAGCAGAAGAACAAAATTGATCCAACAGCCAGATCAGAAGTAACTACAATTTTTAGCAGTTTTAATTTAAAGCTTAATATAGCTTATAAGACAATATTTGTCCACATCATGCAACGCAGAACTATCAATGGGTTAAGTTAAGTGCCTTGGTTGGGTATATCCCAAAATGAGATTCGTTATAAATATTTATTACTGACGTTTGGAATATTAAAATACTTACCTCGTGTTATAAAAGTAATGGACTGACTAGTTATAATAATTAATTGTTTCTGCATAACGGTTATAGCTGGAAATCAAATATCCAATGAAGGGAGAGTAGATGGACCCTTAAATAGCACACTCAGTACTTTTCCAGCAATAATAAATATAATGCCTAACATCCCTAAAGTCTGTCAAAACTTCCGAAATTATGTCCGATGTGAGGTGAAAGGTTGTCCAGCCTTATTGTTACTTCCTTGTTAGATATAAGGAAGATTGTTTGCCTACTAATTATTGTTAATGATTATCATTAGAATCAATAAAATAAACACTTTATTAAAAGTACATATGTACATTATAACGCATGCTGAAATCGACACCAACAATTTATACTACGCTAACTCGAATTTTAGGTGAATTCGATTTTATTTGCCAAGTCGCTTAAAATAAATGTTTTTTTATATAATAAAAATAGCGAATAAATGTAACGAGGTTATTAATTTTATGCAATGCTAGGTTATGGCATTTTTTGAATTGATTTAAAATAGCTTTTATCTTTTTTTTTAACTAATTATTGTTAACTTGTAACTATTGTTAGCGTAGTATGCAGGGGAGATGGAACGCGCCGTTAGTCTGTTTATAATAATCTAACGACACTTGTCATTGTTTTTGATGTGATTATGCGGTTACAAAAACATTGTCTATAAATAAAAAAACTGATAGCGTCAAAGTTGCAAGTCACTTAAAATATAATTAGTAAAATAAGGTAACAGCCCATTTGTCCCACTGCTGGGCAAAGAGGATAGAGGGCATAGTCCACCACGCGGCCCCAGTGCAGATGGACGAACTTCACGCATTAAATATGCAGGTTCCCTCACGATGTTTTCCTTCACCACCGAGCACGTGGCAAATCAACTATTAAAATTACAATTAAGAAATTGGCTTCTAACGGAGTTCACGAAGTCAACCTATGGTCCGATAGTTTTGGAGGACAAAATCTTAACCGTATTATTTAGAATATATACTTATTTGCTGCATTTTTTTTAAATATGAATTAGGCGCTATTTTACGGAAAAGGGCCATATATGGCTTGAGAGTGATTCATATACTATATATTTTTTTTTATACAATTTTAGCTAGAATTTGTAATCAACATGTGTTATAGCTCAACGGGAAGTTATATGACACGCTAACCTGTGGCACAAGTCGATGTATGTATGTATACGCTATTTATAATTTGACGGCTTCTAAAACGGTATATGCCAGTGACGCATGTACCAGTTAAATAAAGTTGACTTAATAACTTATTACTTAACATAGGGAAATAGAATAATATGTCTTATAAATAAATGCAGAAACCTAGGTTTATAATTAATGCACAATATATTAGAAAATTATTATTGAAACAAAACATAACACTTCTTTAGCATTTTGAACTTCCATAATAAACTACGCAACTATTAGTCATATGTGTGTATGTTATACGTAAAATATAATTGAGAAATTACTTGTATAATATGCTTTCTTGAGCTAAGTCAATATCTATGAATAATCATGAATAAAGTAACTATTACGGGTTATAACTAAATAAAGAATAATTATCCATGAATAAAGTACTCTTATCATCAGTTGAACCATTTGCTCACTTGCCTTCTTTTATGTATAAAAAAAATACTAAATAGAAAAATTCGAATATCGCTGTGCTGGGGTACACCGCCGTTAGTTTAACGTGAAACCTTAAAGCGTCTTTAATATCCATGTAACATTCAGGTGATGGGGCTCGCGACCAGATGGCCTGACTCTTAAAATCTTCTTCTCTCTCTTAAATTTATTAAATCTTTCGGGAACCACAATCAATCCCATGGATAGTTCACATTTCCTATAGTACTTTAGCGCACATCCAAATTGTGCTGGTTAGGGC
>DWHK01000092.1:0-18684 GCA_018247855.1 Graphium androcles | reverse complement strand
AAATTACACAGATTAAAACATGCAGTAAACATAAAATTAAAACAATCACAACACATTTTTATCTATACATAATTTTTAACAGGATTTAGGTTCATCTTTTAGGTTTTAAAGTCCCATTATTTATCAAAAAGGCAAACTTTTTGTACGCACTTGCTAAGTCCGCGGGGAAAGGTGACATTGACTTTGATTTACTACAAGGCATTCATTTTCAGGGTGAGAGACATTGAACATGGAATATACCATTTGGTTTATCAATATTAATTCAGTTTGAAAATATGATATTTATCAATATTTCGTCGACAATGTCAAGATTATCTTAGGAAATGAATTAGTGTATTATATCAATTTGTAATTTGTTTGTTTTTTTCGTGATTAAAATGTATTAACAAGTATTGGTCCCGAAAGGGTTTGAAATTCTTTGACGAAAAATTTGTTTTGAACTAACTTAATTATAGTAGTTTTTATTTATATAAAAAGCGAGCTTCATAGCATAATAAGTCAATTTCATTAGTCTTCAAGTTCCAAGCAAAATAATCGATAAATCATTTAAACCTATATAAAATCAGAACTTGTACTCGTAGATTTAAGCCTGATTTTTCGGCGCGCTACTTCGTTATATATATATATATGAAAATTCCGTGTTAAATTATTTGTCTGTAAATGACTCCAAAAACCAATCTTATGTTAAACACGGTAATTTGGCCCGACTTCAAACGTAGAATGGTTTTTGTCTTAAATAATGGCCTCAATATTTTTGCGTGGCCCTTATTGTATATTATATGGTATAAATATAAAAAACAAGGAATATATAAACCGGACATCGTTTCCCACGGTACATAAGCAATGAGTCAACCGTGATGATTAGAAACCGAGCAAGGTCTACCTTCTGTTCCTATTAAGCAACGAGCTACGTGTAAATGATCTAAATTGACTGTCATTGTTACGTGCCGCTATAACTTTAAGGGCGTTTAGTTATCTTTGAGGTAAACGTGATTTTTTTTCGCTACAAGACCTTTGGCCATACTGCCCATTATAAGTGGATTCTCATGGTTAACGCTGCCGTATTTTGGTAATTTCGAAGGACTTTCCACAACAACTACATAAACCATACTCTACATAAACTTTGGACCTTATTAAGGTTTCTTTTGTTAGCAGACTTGTACCTTACAAGTTATATCAATAAAAAACAAGCTTTAGAATGAAATCGTTAAAACTTTAACGTATTAATTTTCGCCTTACTATTAGAAATTCTGATTTGTTAATATATCTTCTTGGTCTTACTAGCTGGATAAATTTTCCTCGTTATTTGACATTTTTCATTGATGCTTCGCTCCTATTGGTTGTAGCGTAGTGTTATATAGCTTAAAGCCTTCCTTGATGAAAGGGCTTTCCAACACTAAATATAAATTTCCAATTCAAACCAGTAGTTCGAAAAATTTACGAATTCAATCAAACAAACAAACTCTTCAGCTTTATAATATTAGTATAGATTGGGGTTACTTAAGACTACCTACTGGTTTAAATTCGACCAAAATTAAGAAGCTTCCATTTCTTAATGATAATAGTAAATCTTGTCAATGACAGATGAACAGAAACAGATATGTGAGAAAGTCATATGACAAACGAAATAGATAGAAACGTAATTACACATATAGATAGTTTCACACATACAAACACATACAAACTTTTTAAGTAGGTCTTCTGATCATCTCATCAATGGCTCTAAGGATATCCTATAGATAAATGTACAAATTTCATATGAACCATAAAGATTTACATGCTTTTCCTAATAAAAGAGTTTTTTTTTTATTTCTTAAAGGCTTATTTTTAAATAAAAAAGTTTGACAAGCTTGTTTGTCTTATTCCGCATTATTTTTTTTTTATTATAAATATTTTTTTAATTTATTTTTTGATAGTTTATTAACATCATTTTAAACTACGAATAATTATTAACTAAACTTAAAATAGGATCTGCCTGTACGCTATAGACGCTCTGCGGACCGTTTAATAGTATAACTCATGACCGAACATCTGAACAACGGCTTCTTGATAGCGATCAATAATTAATTTCGGCATTGCTTGAATTTTTTGCGCATTTAGTGAATAATGGACGTGCATCACCGAGGGAGGATAAAACAGTCATACATCCATCAATAGCGCTCTGTGAATAGCTCTGAGGCAAAGTTGGCCCTGAGAATTATGCCGGAGCGCGTGTTTGATCACAGGTGTAGTTACAAGCTCTATATTTAAAAAGCCTTCGTGGCCTTATGGTATGCTTATACCATTGCGCTTCGCTTTTAAGACGAGAGGTTGGTGGTTCACATCCCACGGATCCCAGATCTTAGTCGAATTTAGGCGTTATAGGCTGATTAAATAAAGTCGTCCTGACCTAATTTTGGCCACAGCAGCCATTCAACTGCGTAAGAGATATCATAGTGCACAAGTGTACGCGCAGACACAGATGCACTCTCTGTTCCTTTTCTCTCATAGCCCGATGAGATAGGTACCCAACATGACCGGAGAGAGATCCGGCGCAGGACCAACTTTTTACATACCCATCCGACGCATGGATCATCTATATTTTCAGGCAATCCCGAGATCAGCCCGCATTGCCCTAATCTAACTGCGAAACAATAACACAAAGTCATTGTCCCCCTGCGGGATCCGAACCCACGATCCCCGGTTTCTAAAACATGACCCTTTACCACTAGGTCGCGGAGGTATAGGCTGATTAATAAGGTAGGTTATCCATGCTTCGGAAGGGCAAGTAAAAGACGATACCGCCTACTAGTCCTGAATATGATGGTTTTATGTGGTGGGTCCTCTATGTCTCAGGGTAGGCTCCTCGGTTGGATATTAGTAAAGGTTAAAAGTGTAAAGAAATAGTATGTGTACCAATGTCTGCATATATACTTCAGCACATTATTATTTTTTGCGCAGTTGGTTGATGACCACACGTAATACACACTAAATATGGTACGGACACAATTCGAACTAATAATGGTTTAGACTAGATAATAAAAAAGGTCTTTCTCATTATTTTGAAATACAATATCATTTGTGCTATTTAGTTTATAAATATACGAAGCTTAACGGTGAATATTGTAATGAAGAGGTATCAATGTAAAGCTCTAATAAATTTATGGGTTGGTCAGAGGTGAAATCTATAAATTATTTAAATTAACAAGTTTCGCGTTGTTGATCGCTGTATAGAATAAGTATTAAAATCGGAATAAGCTCATTGACATTTGACTATTTTTTGCCGTTTAAACGGTACATTGATGGCTCGAAATATTGTATTTACTTAGTTTAATGTCAACGCACTATAAAGAGTACGAACGACACATGACAAAGTAAATACTGGAACGAACTCACGTCTGATGATATATCTTATATCGTAAGACTTTTTAAAGATGGTTCATTGTCTGATCTGTATGTATATTCGTGATAGAAAAAAACTTTTTAATCTGGATGGATAGCATTAGCTTTTTGATTGCTTATTCTTCTTGAAATAGTTTAACGTATAAAATATTGATGAGCATATGAGAATGTTGCTATATCATATTTATTAAAAATTGGTATAGTAATTAATTCACTTAAAAATGTATAATTATGGGAAAGAAATTATAAAAAAAAGAAAAATCAAAACTATTTTTTTAACACTGTCATTTAACGATCCTGTAACGATGGTTAAATTCTTTTTCATGTATAACATTCAAATAAACATGGATGTCATTTGCGAAATATTTCGGCAGAAAATATGCAAGCCTAATATAGATTTTAGTTGCCAGAACTCAATGACGTGCCATTGAGCATTTTATCGCCGAAAACATAGACGGAATATTTCAGTCACATTTTTAATTAGACATAATTTCATCAGGCCACACAGCCAGCATTTCTCCTCGAGCGAGGCTAAAGACTTCTGAAAACTGGTTTCGGTAAAAGTATGTCGCCAGAAATATAACCGCATATTTCCGTAAAACGCTCAAGATATGCGGTCTCGCCCATCTGACAATTCTCGCTGCCATTATGTCAGCGGGAGCGTCTGTTTCGAACAATCTATTTAAATTTATTTAGTTGCACTTTTATAGTGCTGTTCGGAGAAAACGTTAGAGGTAATCTGCTGTCGAAGAACGCGGCGAAGGCGAAGAGAAAAAAGAGCTTTAAGCACATGCAAGCGCTGAGTCAACGTGCATTGTGCCGCGTGTTTACTTATGCGCGGCACATCGCCATCCCGCGTTCCAGAACTTGCGCTCACGATCCAAACACTAATATCTAGCCACTCACGATATAAACTTAGAACACGTATTTACATGTATAATTTTGAGGCGCTCGTGCTTCGAGCAATTCAGGCGTTCACGTATAAACTCATATAAAAAGTCTGTTTTATTAAACATCATCGTCTCTGTAAGTGGTTTCTTTTTTTTATTTGAACGGATGTTAATTAAATATAATCTGATAAATTTTTATGGTTGTTTTTAATTTCCCTTAAAGACGCATGTTGTAAGTAATATTTTTTTTGTTGATAAATGATTTTTATTATTTGCTCACGTGCAATTGTTTCTTTGATTTTAAATCTTAATTTATGTTCGTGCCTGTACCGTATTGCCTTACAATTGGTCATAAAACGATTGTCGAGGTCAAGGTTATAAAGATTCGTACTTAATATAAATAAGTAAATTTCGAGAAAATAAATTATTAATTAATAATAAACTTTATCGTATACACCAAGAAAACACAGACAAACAGAAATTCTTACAATTAGGTTGTACAATGGGTGGCCTTATTACTTAGAGCAATTTCTTCCAGCCAACCTTTGCATAATTCATTGCTTTAGCCACTTTTGTCGAAATTACTTCGAATACAAAATTATGTATACGTAAACAATTATTTTAGCAGAAATTGTGTACCTACTTGTGGGTGTAATTTTGGCATTATGCTGCAAGAACCATATTACCACGAGTCATGCCAAATATCACAATTATTATATTCAGTTATATTCACAGGACTTAGGAGCTAAGGGGGTGCAGAAATTACGAGACATCCCTATTTTATTGTCAGATTCGTGTGAAATAAGAACTCTCGCAAGTAGGTAAAAAATCCTAGTTTCGGTACTGTATAGTTATAAAATTATGTTGCAATCTATACTGCGCCACGTGTATAAATCACTGAAGCCGGTTTTCAATAGAACATCTGTACAAATAGTAATGCATACGAGTACTTTTTTCTCTCTTTCACACACAACTTTTCTACTATTAAAATAATAGACCTCATGAATTTTATCTTTTTAATTTATATAAAAGTAAAGTAAAGTAATAGCCTATTTTGAAATCATCCCACTGCTGGGCAAAGGCCTCCTCTAGACAGAGGGTTAGTTATAGGGGCTTAGTCCACCACGCGGCCCAGTGCGGATTGGCGGACTTAACACATCTTAGAAATATTTTTATTATTTTTAAGATATGCAGGTTTCGTCACGATGTTTTCCTTCGCCGTTGAGCACGTGGTAAATCAGCACTTAAATTTGTAATTAAGAAATTAATGATTTCATTGGTGCCGGCACCGGGGGTTTGAACTCAGGTTCGCCTCGAGTAAACTGAATTGAAGGCGACCGCCCTGACACTGAGCTACCACGGCTCTATTATTATTTGTGTATCTAGTTTCAATTTCATTTTTCAAGTTTATTCAAATTTGATTGATACCAGAGATTTCTATAGTTCTATTAGAATATAGATTACAATAACATAATACATTTTGTTGATGTCATATTGTACATAAAAATATAATGCATTAATTATTTCTTTGAGAATACGTACGGAACCTTATGTATCGAAATATTTCACACTTGCCGCGCTTGTTTTTTAATATCGAAGATTGTAGTCAGGTAAGATTTGAATAATGCCGTCAGGAAAGCCGTGGATGAAATAAAGAGCTTAAGAATGAGAACCGAAATAAATATTGCCTTGATTCAGCTTTATATTCATTTATTGCGCCATTGGAATATAAATTCTTAAATATTAACTTGTAGCATAAATGGAACATTATTTATTAAACGTTTTCTTATAAGTCTAATAAATTTATGAAAGTTGAACGTATATTCGGAATAAAATATTGACATATATTGTGATATGTCACGTTAGGTTTTCTCAGGTTATTTTTGAAAATCGAAGTAGTATATAGAGAAAGCGAATAATACTGCAAAATTCACACCTAGTCGTGGCAACGAAAATCTTTAAACGAGAAAAATTAAGCAAGTTCATGTTATAAGTAATATCTTGTCCATTATTTACATAACCTTTGGATATAATTAAAAATTACTAATATAAATCTTTTTAATCATATATAATGTGAATATAGTCATAGTGAAAAAAGATAATTATTATTTACAGGTGATGCATACTTCAACTAATATTGAACAAAGTTAAAATCCTGTGCTCAGATCAGAGCAATGTATTTACGGATAACATGGACCTGGCGCCCGTGTAATGGAATAGCTTTGATCCGTAGTGAAAGCGAAGACATGTTTATAGACGATTCCACTTGTTTACAACGCGACTGCTTTTGTGGCGGTCCTTTCATTACCTTCGATTCAGATCTAACAGTTGGCATTACCGACTGCATAAGAAATGCAGCGATTGAAAACGTATCTATACTAATATTATAAAGCTGGAGAGTTTGTTTGATTGACCGCGCATACCTTTGGAAATACTGGTTCAAATTGAAAGTGTCTTTTAGTGTCGGAATGCCCATTCATCGAGAAAAGCTGCAGGCTATATAACATCACGCTATAACCAATAGCAGCGGAACATTAGTGAAAAATGTTGCTTATGTGACGTAGACGAATTTGCACATCTTATGTCTATTAGAAGTTTAGGAAGCAATCAGGTAAATTGGTATACAATGCTTGAGTTGTGGTTTTTGAACCTGTTTTGGTTACCACCTTTTGATCAATTAACTGTTAACTCGTAGACACCTTTCCATAAGAGCAATACGTTAGGTAATTCCTGAGCTACAGTTTTTTCTTAAGCTCTTTCTCTTTCGTTGAAGCTTGCTGTTTTGTGCCATCGTTATGATTTTAGTTCAGATTTTTTCGGTCGAATTATTAGCGTTTTCTAGTTCGTTTTGGTTTTACAATCCGAAAGTGATATAAGGTATTTTTTATTTTAATTACAGAAAATTACTCAAAACTAAAAAGCTTTCGTGAGTTTCGATGGTATGATTAAAAGTTTTCAGAATATACGTTAAATTAATATAATTACCAAACACATAACTTGTGTAATTCTGTCATTTCATATTAGTTCTTCGTGTATTTTTTTTTAATATTGGTTCTGTGGTAATTCTGTCATTCCATATTGCGTAATAAAAATACAACAACAATGTACCTATTTACTTCAAAATCGAAACACAGTGTAACATAAACGAGTATAAAATGCCAAAGTCAATCTACGGAAATGGAACTAGGAAATTAAATTCACGGATGTATACGCAGGAAATAACATTGTAACAAAGCGGGCGTCTCAATGAAACAGCAACTCTGAATAGGATAGCGTTTAAGACATTACCGAGTGAGTCTCGGGAATTTTAATGACACGAACTCCATTGGGCCGATCAATAGCTTATTTTATTTTCGAATGCTAAGAGGAAAAATGTTGAAACTACTAATTCTCAGCCTTTTTTAATTCTACAAGAATAAAAATAGATAGGATTTATGTTACTCACACAAGGAAATGCTATAAGTCTGAAAATATGATAAATGAAAGAGGTAAAAGACAAGAAATATTATAGGAAAATTGCTTTCGGTTTTGGAATTGAAGAAGAAATTGGTGGTGCACATCATAACAATTCTAATACAAGGAACTCAGACAGGCCAACGACTCTTTCACTACGATCATTCTCTATATGCATATTGAACTTAGAATGCATTGCTATATTCAATGTAACGTGCCAATGACTAGGTCAAGAAAAAGCATTGCATCCAACGTATATAAAACACAACGATATAATATTTAAAGGAATTAAAAAAACATAACAAATACGAAAGGAAAGTTTTTGAAGGGAATCTGTAACAATAGATAGTCACTGAACGTAAATGGTTGCCATTGAATACACAGAGCATCAATGTTCGTACTACTAACTCCAAGCTGATCAAATAATATGGTAAGAGTACCTTTAGGGATCGGATTTGCTTGCACGCGGCATACGTTTTGTTCGAAATATCCATACAAAGTATAACAACCATGAACAGACACGGCAATGAAACTAATCACTCTCGCGATAGCAACTTTTCAAACACTGCGACGAGAGCGAGTATCCCTCTTGCACACAGTCGTAGATAATCGCACACACACAGACAAATACGCAAACACACGCGTCTAAGCATACCGATTCATACATTAGGCATATTCTGCCTTATCTTTGTGTAATGTAGATGCATGTCAAATGAGTGTCAATGGCCTGAGGAAGTTAAACTTCACAAAACTAATAAGGTGTAACGTATACGTTGAAATCAATAGACTTACGAAATAAATATTTTCTTTATAATGTGCATTTTGAGTACGGGTTTCCAACAAAATAGAATTAAGTACTTAAATACAGTGGCTTTCGAAATACTCTATTCGGTCGCTTCATTTCCATTTTGCCGGATCCATTATTTATCTTGGACGAAAATTGCAAAAGCGATATAGCGATTTACATTTGCTCGTCATAATCTCGGCTTCGGAAGGGGTAATTTGCGACCTCTTCTGCTCCCCCATCTCTATTCCATTGCGTGTCAACGGTTCCCTTTAAGATAGCAGTGTAAAGATGTGTGTTAATTAACGTTCGACTCTGCGTGGGACGTTATATGTTTGAATCTAGGCAATTGAAGCTTCGTTTTATTGTAAAGGCGTGCCATCGTCTAATTAATAGACTGTGATACTAACTCTGTGGTTAAGCGTCAATATAGCCTCTACTGTGTTAATAAAATTTTGATTACGTGTCAGTCGCTTAATTAAAGGGGGTACGGACCGCCCACGGACCCTAAGTATAAACGGAACCTCTTGGAAATTTCTGAACGTTTCAAATAGCTTTTGTACTGAGAAATATGTTTAAGTCCAAAACGGAATTTACTCAATTATTCGCTGTTTATTAATTTTTGTCACGATTTTTTATTTATTAGAAATTATCAGGTTATTTTTATTGAAGTATAAATTATGAAGTAAATTCTTGCGAATTTTGAAACGTTTTTTTAAATTTTTTTAAGACCCCTATCATCAATACTATTTGATTGAAATCTTACCTTAAGCTTTAATATAAAATATTTAATAAAATTTAATAAACATTTTCCATAAATCCGTATTGCACTCTAATGGTATGGCAATGACAGAATGAAAAATTTTATATCAATAAAAGTATGAAATAGAGTTGTAGGAACCCACCGGCTGCATTTTAAAATAACTTGTAGATAAATGAACAAACATTGTAGTTATAAATGAACCAAAGTTAATGAACCCGTTCACATGACCAAGGATCTTAATTACGGCCCGATACAATTTATACGCACGCAGGGTCCAACATAGCACCGCCATCGTTAACGGCGTATGCAAATATACCAGCTAGATCCACATAACGAGGCAATCAGGCTGTAATTTTCATACAAAACACGGCCGATCGCGGAACATTGGTGAATGCAGTTTGTTGTACGATTTTCCACTTTAATTACTGTAGGTGCGCCGTTGGATCGTCGCCTGACAGCTTCATTAGATCCACCCGATATTGGATTATGCCTCGGCAATTTATTTTCCAGTCAAGACGCTCGTTTCCTACGACGCGAATTCGATGGGGACGAGTGATCGATACTTCTGAATCTGATGGTACACTGAAACGCAGGCGTTTGTTTTTTTTATGGGCAAGCGCGCAAACGGTTCACTTGATGTTAAGTAATCTCATCGCCTTTGGACACACACGACATCCGAAGAGTTTGTTGCCACCTCGGGAATTTTGATAGAATATGTTTATTTTGTAGGAAGGTCAGGAACATATGGGAGGACATAAGGATAAGGAAACATAAGGATTAGAAGGGGAAAGAAGTGGCAAAAGAATGGCTATCCGCAACCCAAAAAGTCGTACATACTTTATTTTATGTGACTTTTGTGAAGGCTGGTGATATTTTTACTGGCACGGCCGTAGAAGTGCAGCTGTATAGAAGATGTTATGCTCTACTACCTATAAAAGTTAAGGAAAGGGGTTTCTTATGCAGCGAAATCTGAGACACGAGTACTCTCTCTAAAAACTTCTATAAGAGGACCGTACTTATTTTTGTTAGGATAGGCTCCCACCCTCCTGTGAGAAAAAGCAGTTATCAACGGTATCATATAGCTACTACTTCATAACTAGTGTTTAGTGATTTTCGTTTTTTTTTTAATTGGCCGCGTGAGCGAAGTGAGTAAGGTCTACAATTAGAGTTCGGTCAAAAACACATTTCATGTATGTATGTTTGAATGTATGCAATTAATGTGTGTATGTATGTTCCGTTGTAGCTCTCGAACTAGTAGTCCAAATAAAATGAAATTTAAAATATATGTAGGGTATATTAATACAATTTCTAAGTTCGTTGGGCATCAAAATCGGTTTAGCAGTTTATGAGATATTTACATAAATGTGAAATAATTTAAAGTAATAAAATAATCGTCAATGTTATTTTGGTATCAGAAACTAGCCCGACGTTTTTTCATGACGCGTTTAAACTATTAGTACTACAAATGTCAAATATCGAATATAAGCAATTGGTTTGAATTCAAAGCATCTGAATAATGTGCTGTAATTAGCTAAATTAATTATATTTATGTATATATTAAAGAATGCTTTTAAAAGAAAGCTCTAATGGGACCTTCTAAAATGTTTATCCAATAAATCGGAGAATCAACGTTACAAATCAACAATAGATTTTTATCGATATATATATAGGATATATAAAGGAAAGCGCCTAGATAAATTTTACTGCATTATAGTAATGCTATCGCTCTAACAACAATCCATTTTTGGAATACAATGTAATTTAATTATAAAATGACATAAAATAATGATTATAATAATTTATACCATTATTTATTAACGGTATCTAATGAGAGTCGGTGTCGGTACCTTTAACGACCCCCTAAAAAGTTTACAGCATCGATACAAGCAGATTCCAGAAAATTCTTTTACGCTCGTAAAACACGGCGGCGTCTGGTGCGTGTTATCGCCAGACGTCGCCCCAGTAGCTGTTGGGCGCTCTATCGCGTATTTATCAATTTGTAAATAAGACGCGACGTGGCTTTATTAACTGGAAGGATGTAATGGATTAGGAGTCGGACACGTGGGCCGCGGATGATTGATCGACGTGCTCCTATCAATTTGTTTCGGGTCCCTCGGGTATTAGCCTGTTGGCTGCGAAGGGCTTCTGTCACGCGGGCGACAAAGGTGAGGTCGGGGTGGTTCTTCAATAGAACAATTCGTCCGACGTCCGATGTTAAACAACTAACATATGTCGTCCTTACGGGGCAATAAAACATTGCAGAAAAAATGTTAAAATAGTGTAACGAAATTGGATAATGGCAATATATTATAGATCGTCGTTGGAACTAATTTGTTAGTGGTCCTTTTAATTATTAGAATTGAAACTTTACATATAGTTATGATAATTTTCATTGAATAATTTTAGACTATCACAGACTTAATCCATCTTACTACGAATTTACACCGTAAAATCGTCTGGAACATATTTGTATTGTAGATTATTTAATCAAGTGTTTTACATATTTTCAATGCAAATATTTTATTTTCGTTTACACACAACTGAGGATTATTTCTTGACGATTCTATAGTGTTGAAGGACAAACTAAAATAGACACTTTTTAAAATTTCACTATAAATATATCAAATATAAGTCATAACATTTAATATACGAATTATAATATTCGTATATTATTTTACTCCATGAAAGCAATATCAAATCCAACCGTGCGCCAAAGTATGAAATAGACGCATAGTCGTAAATTAGCTTTAAAAGCCAGAGTTCGCTATGCAAAGGTGATATTTTGTCCAGTGCTGCAAAA
This sequence comes from Graphium androcles, assembly GCA_018247855.1. Classification (NCBI taxonomy): domain Eukaryota; kingdom Metazoa; phylum Arthropoda; class Insecta; order Lepidoptera; family Papilionidae; genus Graphium; species Graphium androcles. Next base: position 6,613 of record DWHK01000092.1, on the reverse strand, counting down.
TACTCAGTTTCGTAGTTCCTTTTCATTACCAGCTAGTTCACATCGGATTTTATATTGCCTTTGAAATGCATTATGGCGTCCGTCTGGCTTATATTGCAGTGTGCTTTCAGTGGAGGTTTATATAATTAACACGACAATTTGTCTAAACAGTATCTATTTTTGATCGAATTTTCGTAAATACATCCGACATAAAACTTTCGTTATTCCTTATCTGTATTTCTACCAATCATCAAGTTGATAACTTTTTGTTTGTTTGTTTATTTTAATCTCCAGAACTACCAGCTGAAAAGTTGAAAAGACAGTAAATGATGTCTAATTCAACAGATAAAGCCTAATATAATACACAAATAATTATAAAAACACCTTCACATATCTTGAGTTCTCATATGCTGGTCATAACTATAAGAAGTTATGACCATTTAATCGTACGCCTCCTGAAAGGCATCTACCTGAATGCGAGGACGGGACCCATCTTCCCGTTCATAACTGGAAGTAGATCATGCATCAATATGTCAACAAACTGAGTAGGGACTAGATAAGAGAAAAAAAAATGACATCCCCTACCCGCCTTGACAATTTGCTGCGTACAATATGGACGACAGCGGGAATCATCTGAAAACAAAATTCGGTCTGTTTGCCGTTCAACATTTTTTTATAATACCTGCGTAATTTCCGTGCGCTTCCATCCCAGTTCAAGCTTTTCAATTAAAATCATAAAAAACACAAGAGTTTCGTAATTATGATTTCATAAATGAACCACTATTTATGTACAACATCTTGAGCCCCAACTTATTAAAAAATATCGGAGCGTATCTGTGTAATAACCACTTAAAAGTAATTAGAGGAATCCATAAATTACATTTAACGAGAAGCTAGTTGTTTCAAGTACTGACTTAAGTAGTAGAAATAGATATTTCATACTTTGAAGTAATTCAAAGTAAGACATCTATTTTTACTCCTAGATTAATTTAATGTGTCTGATAACAAATCAGAGCTGAAGGTAAGAAATTGTTATTTATACGAATGATAACTTAATATATTTTTTATTCGATATTATAAAATTAAACTCTTAAATTTCAGAAATTGCTACTTTTTTTCTTTGAAGTGTTATCTGTATAAATTGGCAAAATAGACGACGATTCAAGTTTCATAAAATCAACAGAGCGTCAAATTCTGATATCCTCAAACAATTTAATCTCGACGCCAGAAAAACATCTAAAAAAGCGCGCATCCGAATCCGCTGACGTTAATCCATCAAAAAAAACTTGAGCCCGAAACGATATTATCAAAAGAAGTGAACACATCGACGGTGGGTCTGACAATAAAAAGATTGCAAAGGAAGCAAAGATATTTATAATACAGGAATAAGGATAAAGTAAGTAAGCCCATAACGCGGGTCCGCCGTCCGCTTACGACAGGCCGCTATTCATATAAAATACTATTGTCCTATTGTCAATAAAATGAACACGGTGAACAATCGATATTTGTTGTCATTTATATTTTTATGTGAGACCTTACGATTGGGGGACATTTTTCTTACTTCCGGCCGTATTATTGTAATACAATGGACAGACCAACTGACACAAGTTACCTTCCATGTCCCGTACCGCAAACATTAGTGAATTAGATGCGAGTTATAAACTTGAAAGTGAAATTTAACGGTTGGACTTCCTTTACGTTTTTAAGCCTTTGTTCGAAGTAAGAATTGTTGTTAGAATAATATAAAAGCGCATCTTTCTTTCGAAAATAAAACGTATGATCTGATGTTGCCAGATTCACTTTGATGCAATTTCCTTTGTAATCATATATTGTAACTTGTAATATATTGATATTATATTCTATTCACATTTCCAGGCTGGCAACGCGAATGTAACTCTTCGGATATTGAGTATATATGGGCAAGGAGATCACCTAACATCAGATGAACTGTCTGCTCACTTGCCAACTTTTCTTTAAAAAAATAATAAAAGTAAAAAGAAACTGTTATTTAACGCATAAAATAAAGCAAACGGGGCGGGAATATAAGCGAAGCCAAAGACGCAGCCGGAATATATTTTACACCTATTACCAAACAAAGCAAAATCCAAGGGTTCATAAATAAAATAAAAATATTGTGTATCAGGGCAAACAAGTTTAGCGAAACCAGATATTCCTCCTGCTTCAATTTTAGTCAAAACAAAATCAGAATGGCCTTTTGTTAGCAATCCACTCCTGTGGGTATCATATTTAAGAGAGAGGGATGAAAGAAGCACGGTCGACAAAAACAAGTCAACGAAAATAATAATAAATATGTAACGTTAATGAAAAACAATATGTAAGGTTACTTTAATTTATGTGATATACATTAAAAATATTTGGTCTATTAATTAAAATTACTAAAATAATTTTTATATCAAGAATAATTACAAAAAATATCTATAATCATTACAATTGAAATTAATTTTCAACATAAAAGCATTTGCAAACATATCATATTATTGATTTTTAATAGGCTTCATTGATTTTGAAGGAACGTTTTTGCAGAGGATAACTTTTCGCGGATGTTGTTGTCGACCTTACAACACTTTGCGGAGAGGACAAAAGATAGAGTGTTGCCCCCAACGGTAAATAAACAGCATGATCCGAGGAATCGAGTTACATGTGTCGATTCATTTATCCCCATACGCGTTAACACCAAAGAACTTTTGTAAGAGCTGAATAGACTTGAGCCGGCATTGTGAATTTTCACACCTCTTTTTAGCGCGCCAGTGTTTTTGTTGTGCATACAAACTTATGATACACGATGTTGAGATAATTTGATATGCAAGCACGAGCTTTTAGTAACGTAAAATAACGAACCCAGAAAGTTCGTTATTATATTATTAAAAAGCTGAATTTTTGCTTATCCTATATCTATGTACGGCAATATTCTAGTAATTTTGGTTCCTAAAAAATTTTGTGTTTTTGAATAAAATTGAAAAAATATCTTCCATATCCTCTTTTTTTTCTTTTTCTACACCTTTTCTTTCTCAGTTAGAAGTTTGTTTAATGTTTTCATCAAACCCTCTACGCAATAACGTATTTGGCAAAATTGCGATGCACCAATCATTCTTCATGTTACAGAAGTCTTTGGGTGATGGTTGTAGTTTACATTCGCTAAATCGCTTACCATATTTTCTGATGAAGAAAACATGAATACGTACAGATATTAATAAAACCACACATAGAAAAGTAAAAATAGCAATAATAACAAATGATAATGCAATTGAAATAATTTACATGACTGGTAGTATGTGAACTCAAACTTTTAGTCCGTTTATTTTACGTCAAATATAATGCATAAGCTGCGACCAAAACGACCTAGGCTACCTTAACCTAGGTAGCAGCTGTTTTCTTAACGTAAGTCTATGACATTTCTCCTCATGCTTATTTTAAGAAGTTGCCTTAAGTATTCTGTGAAATGTTTTAATAGCCCAAAATGTTGAATTAAAAAAGAAAAGAAACCCTAAGCTTAATCGCCGACTTTTTAGTTATTGCTTTGATTAAATTCAAAAAATTAAGCATGAATGAATATATATCCGGATCATAATTAATTATAACCATTCATTGTGTAAATAAAGTATTTATTGTGATATTCTTTCGAAAGTCAAGAGTTTATTTACTATTGATTTTAGCAATTTGACTGTCACTAAGCATTGTGATAACTTCTATATTGGAAAAAGAAATTTGACTTTGATATTGATCTGCGTCATCCTATATTAATCATTTAAAAAAGTAAAATAATTTGCAAACTAAACAAACATCTTACATTTAGTCAACGTTTCTTTTCTTTAACATGTTATATTGCATGCGAAATTTAAACATTGGATGACAGCAAGTATTTATACGAAGTATGCTAGGGAAAGTGATTACTTTAACACTTTGAACATATCCAGTTTCACAGAAGCGTCATTTATAATTCAGTTATTAATGCCTAATAGCTAAGACTAATGCCTTATGTTACGCGTAACTTCTAGGACAAAACAGAAATAACACACAACGTGTCCTTCTTACACGTATTGTCAACGGCACTGTCTCTTTTCTTTTTAATACACCCAGATATCTTATATCAGAGATACTAATGCCGGTACTTTATGCGAAGCAAGTAAACACAGGGCGGAGTAAACAAACATCATTGTCCCGGGCGTCAAGTTACTGGATAATCTCCTATCCTTATTCTGCGGATTTTTGCCAAAATACTCTTTCGTATACCTATATTTGAATACAATTGTTAACAATTTAATATGTATATTTTTCTAAGGAAAGATTAATCATCAATAAATCAATGACGGTAACTTTAAGTTAAACTATACAAAGATGCTCCTGAAAGAAGTACGTAGTATATAATATATATATATTTGACAGTATTTAAAAGTTTAAATATTGAAAAGGTATAGTTAATTTATAAATAAAATTGCAAGAGCTACTTTTGAAAGCTAATAAAACCTATCAGATATAAATCTAGTTAAAGAGTATCATCAAAAACGGTTCAGAATGAGAGAGAGAAGATCGCATAAGAAGACATTCGGTGCCTTTTATCTTATTGATTTTTTTATTTATATTGAATGAATGCAGAAATACCGACGAATTGAACCTTTTTATTTTTCTAGGTCGGTTAAACTCCAATGGTGAGCATAGCATTAAAATTGGAATTCACGATAATACAACAAATGATTCGAACATTTTATAAGTGAACGATCATCAAATTGCTTTTTGTAGATTTATTCTATAACTTTTTAATTTGCCTTTGTAAAACCTCGGGTCACCTAGTTTATATTATAACTACATAGCAGTTTTAAAAATTTGTAGCATTACAAATTTCATAATATACCGGTTACTCTAGATGTATTTGGATAAAAATTAATCAATAAATGGGAACTTAATGTTTAGTACATGGCAAAACGAACAACTATATAAGTTGCACGTGTTACCAAATATAATATTATGAAATTTAAATATAGTCATTTTTCCGTGATCTGCTCGAGAACCTCACGCACTATGAGAGCTGTTATTACTATACTATTCCCAGAGCCTATGTTTAACACCTAATCAGGACAGGATTGCAGGTATATATCAGCGACGGGTAATCGGATGTTATCATGATATCAAAACGCCGTCTACTTCAATCAAGACCTTAATTATAATACCTTAAACGCAAACCTATCCTCTCATTTCCCAAGTTACCGTCCGTATCAAGTTATCGTGAGCCATCGGCCTATCTCGCGGCAACTCGGAATCAATTGACCGACGCGCAATGAAGACATTACTGTCGGAGATACCTATCTCTGTGTCGGAGATGAACCCACATCACGACTCGTGCGGTACGGTTCGCAGAAAAGCCTTTTGTGCGACCGAGATTTTTTCGGGTGGGAGGGCAGGTAAGCCTTCGCTGAAGCTCAGTGGTATTCAACTGTTGTGATGATTTATATCAGCGCCGAATTTTATTAATTAATCAAAGCCGTTGAAAGGGGGATCGAATCAGATTATTACCTGTTAATAATTATTGAGCGTGATGAATTTAGATATATTCATGTGTTCAACATATCTATAGTGTATACATATCTTTGGAATTAATCCAATCTGTAAATCGTAGGAACTCTCGCTACCATTTATTTGTCTTTCGTTTTGAGGTATTGTAATGCGGTAAATAAATACTTTAAATATTTTCTGTTTGGGTTGTATAATGTGGGTGCGTATAATAGTTGTACTTCAATAAAATAGTTGTGTGTTTAGTATAGTAATTTACTGAATTTAAGTAAAGATTTTAAGTGATACTAGATTTACTTATAGATGGAAGTTATTACCAGTAATAGGTAAATCGTGCTATGCATTGTTCACTCGAACTAGCCAATTCTAAAAGGGTCACAGTATACGGTAAAGTTTGAGTGATCAGATTTAGTTTCCCATTTCGCGGGAGATATCCTTTGAGGGAGATATCCTTCCGTGACCGACCGCTATCGGCTTATTAGTATTCGAAACAAAGTTTCGGGCTCTTCGTCTGAGATTCGTATCTATCCGTAGGCGGACTATCGGATGTGTTCCGTCATTTACCTTTGTACACGTGAACCGGGAATTTTTGACCCTGATAACGTACATTCCAACCTTTGTACCTTCATATTTTTAATATTGCGATAGAACAAAGAAATTTGCATTCATAACTCAATGTAATGTTTTAGCAGTAATCAGTTCTTAATAGTTCTTTACTAAATGAAAGTAAATATGCCAACACATGGTCAGTTGCAATGGTGATGTCAAACGAAGCATCAATATTAACACTAGATTTTTTATTGAACTATTATTTTACAAGCTTCCGTTTAAATCTTCCGTTGCTTAAGATTGGTAGAAAGAAGATTATACGCTCTACAATTGGTGGGAAGCCTGTTACAGATCCTCTATTATATAAACAGCATCCTCTATTATGATTATTCTCAAAATGAGCTTAGAAAATGCTACAAATATTAATAACTATATTTAATGACGTAATTATGAATGTAATGTGAATATTTATTGACATACTTTGAGTGCCAAAGTCAAGTTACACGTAAAGTCAAACATCTATATTCGGTATTAAAGTTATCATCACTTCCTTATTGAT
>DWHK01000091.1:0-18696 GCA_018247855.1 Graphium androcles | reverse complement strand
CTACAAGATACACCCCTCTGACAGACGGACGGAGATTCCGACATCGGAGGTTTAGTAATAAAGTCCCCTCTATTATCCTTATGGTACGGAACCCTAAAAAAGGTAAAAAAATATATTCACGGTGATTTTAAGGCAGTAGGTTTTATCGATTTTATCGAGCGAGCGAAGCGAGTGAGATTTACAGCTGGGATAAAACACATCTTATATATTTATGTATGTATGTTCCGCGATGATTCTCGAAGTGCTCCGATTTTAATGAAATTTGCAATAAATGTAGGTAATATTAGCACAATTTTTGAGTTCGTTGGGCATCAAAATCGGTTCAGTAGTTTAAGAGATATTGAAATAAATGTAAAATAAAATAATCGCGGGTCCAAGTTTGCGGCGAACTACTAGTGTTAGCGTATAAGTTTATTAACAAGCAATTTTTTTCCATAAGACTAAACTATAATTGCTGATGTCACTAATGAACATTGAAAATTTGAATTTAAATGCTCCTAAAGGTAATTTAGATGTAGTTAGCATTCACTTTATATTGAAGAAATCATTTGACATCTCACTCTTAATTCATGACATATGCCGTCATATAAACTTTGCCGCCTCCATTATCTTTTATGTAAATGGCCGAGAACTTCAATTAGAATAAATGTATATGAGTTCTTTTTGGTGATATTGGATACATATTAAAATGGCAGTGTACTATACGAATATTTTCTTTACATGTTAGATTTAAAGCGCCACTCTTAGTACCTCTCGCGTGGGTACAGAAATAAACATGACACTTATTACATATGCACAGAGCTACGCAGACGCCAATCGTAATTTAAAAACCTTTTCACAGTAATCTTGATACAGACGAAGAAGCAAAATGGATGTTTTCTTTTTTAATGTCGTTTTATCATAATTATGATTGAGATATATACAGCAAGAAGGTAAGTAAAAAGATAATACAGGCACAGTAACTTTTTGCCATTTTTCGAAGTTCTAAATACATTTTTAAGAAAAGTTAATAAAAACTCTTTTGTAAGGTAAGGTTTAGGAGCATAACTTCCTTCATAGAGCTTTCGCTGGACTTCTACGTAGAAGTACCTTGTACCATCACCCTTCACAGAGGCAGCATAAATAAAGCATGCATGGCTCTTAGGGTTACCGGATACATTCCTACCCTCTTCTTCTCCGACTCTTATCTCCACCAAATCCTTTATATAACCCTAACCCATCCTACCCTTTAAGCTGTTTTATCCAATTTCTAAGGCGGGCAACGCACACGCAACTTTTCGGATGTTGTGTGTGTCCATGGGTGACGGGATCACTTAACATCAGATCACTTAACATCAGGTGCACCGTCTCCGCTCGCTTGCCAACCTTTCCCATAAAAAAACTGCTATTAGCTACGTGTCTTGTCAATTTTTTTGAAATGTAAAAAATATGACATAATTTCGTTTCATAGTCGGATTTAGACATGATTTATGTGAAATTGACCTTTCATGGGCAATTTACGTCGTCAGGCCACTGCTTACGGATTTGCGACACAACTACTGGCGCCAGACATTCGTCATATCTTGGGATTGGAGCTTCTAGTAATCACGTGTTTAATTGTATATATATTCTTATATAGCTTGCATTTTTATAACATGATGTGTACACATACATACATATATGGTTTAAACCTTAACCTTATTAATATTACAAATGCAAGGGTTAGTTTGTTTGTAACGATTTCTTATTATATCTACTCAATCAAAATTTTATATGTATAAATTTTTTTAATAAAATTGTATGTATATGTATAAACAGGAAAGACTATAGGCTTAAGTGTAGGGACCATATTAAAAAAAAATATTAAGACCGAAACATTAAAAAAATCTTGACATGCTAAAAATTATTAAGGGGTCCAGGAATGTGTATGTGGATCCCAGAGGTAAAACTAATATTCCCAAAAAAATATGATATCTACGTTAACGCCAACGAAGCCTCGGAGAAAAAGTAGTGAAATATAAATTAAACCGTTTTTATTGATTTGTTGATTAGCTGAAAGGACATTATTAGCTATTTTCCATTTAAGCTAACTCGATAAGCTATTTGCAACGTATTGTTTGTTATTGCCCAACTCTTATTGCCTTTGAGCCAGCAAAGAGGCAATTCAAGTGCCTAATCCCTTGTCTCGGGATCACTCCGTCCCTCTGCGCGCCAATTGTGCGTCGCCGGCGAAAAGTCAATACTTCGAGAGCTGGAGAACAAAGGGACATTTCTACGCTAGTGTTGTCCCTCGATATCGATGCTCTAAATCGGCTCTGGCCAAGATTAGCTCTATAGTCGAGAGCTAAAAGTCGAGATCTTTGACCCGAATCTTTTTACTCTTAATCCACACGCCGAAAAATACAAGAAGTTCATTAAGCTCATAATGTACGCCTTACACGAATTAGCTTTTAATGAATATATGTTTTTTATTCTTGATAAAACGTAATTGTGTTGATGAAGCAATTGATGAATACAATTGAATACCATATACAAAATCAAATATCAGATCAATTTAAAACAGTACTTATTTATGAAATTTGTGACACAAGTTTAAATTCAAGGTTTAATTTGTGACGATACAATCGCAAATTTGTAATTTATTACAACAACAGGAAACAAGCAAATACCTTAAAGGTTTGAAAAAGAACAATACATATATAATGAATAAATTACAAGACAGGTAACATTTTTTGTTAAGCGTTTATCATCATCATAACAATATCATCATCAATATTAAGTTATCATCGTATTATCATCATTATTAATAAGACTTCCATTTCAAAATACGAAGTACGAAGACGACTGAACCAATAAATATGAACCATTGATACTTTAAGCCAATTCAACAAATAGACGGGTTGCTGTACCGATTACAACTACTACTTTAAATTGAAGTTATCGTTTCGTGCCTAAATCTGACTAAAATTAGCGAGACCGTCAATTGCCGTAACTTTGCCTAGCCGCCCAAACTTTGCCCGAAATGGTAAATATGTTGTCTTATTTGTTTTACCGAATTGACAATCAAAGTAGCATTATCCTATTAGAATAACTATCTAGTAGCCCAAAGTTAAAAATGCCATGTTCATATTATCCATAGATTTTAAACAGCTAGCAATCAAAAACAATCGGAAATCAGCCGTGGTAAGAGTTGTCATATAGCTTTGCAAATAACTCGTTTAAGAAACCTAAAACATAATTTATGCTACCTTATTGTAAAAACGTAATCCCAGATTTACCAAAACTCTAACATTTAGTAAGACGTTTGACATACCAATGCTGAAACTAGAGTTGACACGTTGTTGTAAACTATTTAATTCATATTAAAAACTCATGTGACTTGTCTACTCGTACACATTCTGTCTAAAATAAAGTGAATTTTGAATTACTAGTTTTTGTGTTCCGTATTATATTTTTATTCAATAAAATTATTAGGTTAACCATAGTGACTCTACAGAAATATAATTTAATCTTATTGAGAATGTTGTGAACATTTATTATGCACAGCTAAGATTCACATGTATGCACAATTAAAACACGCAGATAAAGATAAGATGAACATTAAAAATGTTGTAATTTAAATATTTTTTTTGAATGATACCTCTTGACCCTGCTAACTATATTATGTTCTTCTGAAGATATTTATGTGCAATTTATGCTTAACAAAGAATCGCGATTTGTTCATATAATGACCTCTTGAGCGAGAACTCCGGGAAGGCTTACAGCCGCCACTTGTTTGGTGGAAATTTATTTTCATTGTCCGAATTAAACAAATGTTTCTTTTTAAGAATTTAAATGCTCATGTTTAGTCACTATAAATAGCATTGTAGCATATAGAAGCTTAAGCTTTACCTTAAACATCAAGGTTCAAATATTTACTACTTATTATCTAATGTGTGCCCAAAAGAAGACATTCGTTCTCTCATTTAATTAGCACATTGACTTATGTCGTAACATCGTTGTATTTTTATCTGTCTCTCTTCAAAATGTATATCTCTTAAATTTTCGCATACTTTAAAAGAATATATTTTAACGTATGTGAAACTTTCCTAAGTAGAGTTGTTAGAACTTGTCGAACATGTGCATTGATCATTTTAAGCAAACTTTAACACCCTATAGTTTATGAGTTCAAATCTCATATTATTAAATTTTATGCATTACACTTTATGTTACACTGTATAAGATATGAAACTCCGCTGTAAGCAATTGAGACGATTAAGTAAATATTTTGCCTTCGCCCAATATGAAATTAATAAAGCGTTGAGGGATCGGCGGGAGGGGTCACGGGGCAGACGGCTATTTATACGCAGCTGGCCACTTCCAGCAACGCCTGTATCAAGTCGGCGTTTACATGGTAATACGTAAAAACAAACATATTATTCGACGAAATATACCAAAGAAAAACAACAGTACAACGTAGGCCTATAACTGCCTCATGTTGATGCGTTAATAATATCAAAAGCGTTGAGTTGTTTTGTATGTGAATATTGGGGAACCTAATTATCGTTCTATCGACGTTTTGATTGCACGGACACCGACGTGGCCAATGGTAACAAAAGCGCGACTCGTAACCGTCGCGAGAAGGAAGCTAAGACTATTGGAAACGCGGTCTAAATATATTCCGACCTCCGTCCGTCGCTACGTTTGTTTGTTGACTCGCCATTGAAAGCAGTTCGTAGTGATCGCACGTCGATCGGTATCAGAGCACGGCAGCCGTTGGCAGCGGCGCCTTTATTTATCCAAGCTTTATTGTGCCGCGCGCTGTTTCAAATCGCGCAGATAAAACGTTGGCTCCCTTTGAGATAATATACCGGTTGACCGCCCCCTCTGTAGTTTGGAAACTAGCGAAATGTCGATAGTTTACATCGCCCATCCTTATTGCGTCACAGATATAGACTATTTTCTATGGAGATGATGGAGATGCAGAGGATAAGGAGTGTCGGCTAACTGTATTAAATAAGGATAACTTCATTGTACGATAAAGGTGTAAATGTAAAAAAATATCACTTTACTTCGTTACATTAACGTTATGCATTTTAGACCGCCGGCGCGGCGTAGAAGAGGATACGTAGTAATATCCCCCTGTCTTTCTACCGCGCGGCGGTCTCTCCATCCGTCTTACGACTTTTCGATCAGGTCGCGTGTCCTAACGCGAGTTTAACATTTTTAAGCCATCCCAAAAAGTGCACAACGCCGCTAAAGAAGTTTTTACTTCAAAAAAACAAGGGCTTACTTCAAACTTTACCCTGTCTACAACGGCAGCAAAAACATATCATAGCTGTTAATAATTTTGAGCTGTAGATGCCGCTGTCAGCTGAACATTTAAAATTCCTTTCCCAAGCAAGACGCTAGTCGTATATCTCCATAGTATTTCTCGACATAATGTTAATACACAAATATTTTGAGATTCAGATGAAACAGGAAATATAATTGTAATAATTCGGTGCACAGGAAGCGTTTATTTACACTATTCCGTGTTCCATTGTTATTAGAATAAACGTCGGAACGTTTGAAACAACGTTACTGTAAAACGAAGGCCCGCCCGTTCCTGCCTAATTTATGCCGCAATTTAATAGACTCCGACGAAATCAATGCTATCGATAAATATTTTATTAGCGCTCGTAAAGTTTTATTTTAAACATTGCCAGGTACAGTTTTAACGTAATTCTGTAATCGGACGAGAATAGAAAACGTTCGACATCAAAGCTTTGTTCGACCGATTGCAAGTTCACTCAGCTGATGGGACTCTGGGCACCGTGAAGAGAATACCTCGTTTTACATCCGATGCCGTAAAATCCGCCATTTTATGTTTACGTTTCGGTCTTCTTCTAAACGTACACGAAATGGCCGTTAATCAATTCAATATTCAATCATCTCAAAAGATATATAAAGTTTTGTCAACTTTAACAATGATTTATAATATAACATATACTTGAATATTTACATAATATTTGAAAAATAATTACATTAATATTGAGCTCACAACACTTTAAGACACACATACAGGATCCCACAGTATACATTATCGACCATCATAAAGGGAACGGAAATTTATGTCATAAACTTGCTATTTTCTCTTAAATTTTATCACAGATTTACGAAAAATAACAAATAAATATTTAAAAAAATGGCGATACTCTGGTGTCATGTATAGTTATATAGCGGTGCTAAATTATTTATATTATAGATGTGTGGTATCGAGTAGATGGCGTCCCAACCACCGGCCCTTACCAAACAATAGTCCCACAAGGCTCATTTCTCTTACCTCTCCTATTCTAAGTTCACAAGAGCTTTGTCAAAAATGAAATTTGTGCCATCATAATTTTTATTTTGTGAATGCCAAACATAATTGTTTGTACGTATTCAATATTTATAAAAATGAATTCCACTAACTGATATATGATTACTATGTGACTTAGATGTGCAATAAAGTATCAATATCATAACATAATCTGTAAAACGGATATTGAATCGGTACTTTCGTTAATTAAATGTGGGTGTAACTGCTGCTTATATGCAAGCAATAGCATTGGTAACATTGTAAATTTAAAATAGTTACATTTCGTGATCACGTCCCGTCACGGAGCCTTTTGAACGGCGATTTCGAGCCCTCCTTCATTGTATCAACCGTAGCTTTACTTTCAGTCGATACAGAAGCAAGATTATATGCGTACTTACTTTAGTTTTATTGTATTAAGCTTTAGAAAGACTTTTGTATTAACTTTTTAATAATAAACGAGTGCAATAGAGTCGCTTCAAAACAAATTAACTTTTAACCGTTTTGGACATGCGCACCACCATAGAAGCTAACTCTTTGCAACTTTATTTAAGATCTGACTACTGTAATACTTTATATCGGACTCGGTAAGTTATTCAAGTAGAACAAAGTGCAACAGTGAGACCACTACGTGGTTACGATATGAAGCTGCAGCGATGTTTACCCTAATAAAACGTCTCGATACGTAAACATAACAAAACGCTGTCCGCTACGACGTAGCTCAGGCGGAAACGGTCGCCATAAACTGGGCGTTATCGTCCACTCCGCTTGTTGACCATAAAACACAATGGCCAACTTTGAGCAACTTTCGCCCATAAGTCATTCAGTTCTATATTCTGCTTTCAACTAGACTCACGCGGAATTAAAACGAAACAAAACATATTCTATCAACATAATCTAAACCCAATAGAAAAAATTGTTAAGTTATAACTTTGTAGAATATGTCGATGGTTATGCTGGCGTTGAGCCTATTTTTAAAGCAGTATTGTGGCATTAAACTTCCTGCGCTAATTGTGCTAATGTAGAATAAAGAATACATTGAGGTACTGACAATATTATTCAGTCTTAGAATATTGTTTAATTCCAAAAATAGACGGAAATATGTTTTTGCCAAATTTAGGAGGATAAAAAATGTTGTTATTACCTCTTTTAAAAGTTATTAAGATATAATGGATATTCCCACCATAAGTTAATCGTACGTCATAAAAAATGACTTATGCTTAGCAATCGTTCACGAATAAATATTAGCGTTCCGTATATCGATGAAAAATAATGAAGAGTAACATTTAAATCAATTAACACACAACAAATAAGTAAGTCTGCCGCGTGCCCACGCGCCGTCGATCTTTAAATGTTTTATAAACACTCATTTATAATATTTCCTTAAAGCGAACTCAAACATCAGTCAGTCGTGGAACGCAACAAAAACAAACCCAACGGACAAATGGCCGCCATTACGGAATAATTGGCGGGAAAAGATTGATACAACCGGTCGCCATGTTGTGTATTATAAATAATAATTTATTTATTTACGATAATTAAATATGATATAGGGAAAACTGTTTTTAAGTACACTTTTTTAACATCGTTAGTGAATATCAGACATTTAATTTTATTTGGATTTGGCCAGATACTTAATCTGGAATTAATAGCAGTATTACAACGATCGTCGTCGTGTAATACGTACATACATAGTGTGACGTTGAATATTCACAGGCTTACGATTACTTATTAGACTTGAACACACCACCATGCTATTTAATAATTTCCACACGTTCTTAAACATCGAAGCTTTCCAACCTGTATGCATAAGCTATTTAGTGCTTTCCCCATATAAGTTACTTTGAGTTTAGTTTATCTCTTTAGAATACTGATGATATGATTTAACAAGAGTATCACAGAGTAAAATAAAATAATATAATTTAAGCATAGCAATAATTGTAATGTGCTTTTGTACATTTTGTACTACTCTTGTACACCTATTTTTTGTTTTTATTCTTCAATAACAAACTTAAATAAGTACAAAATTTTATACTGGAGCAAAATAAAAAAGGTTGTTTAAAAATTTGTTGCTCGAGAAAGTTTCGCGTTGTGCCTAGGACATTAATGTAAATGCCACCAAGTGGCCGGGCGTGGCAACCCTAGGCCGGGAAGATGCGCTGCGCCTGGCGGTGCACTGACCTATTTCGCCATGACTAACGCCCCTTTCACACTCAATTTTGCTTCACATTACTGGAAATGAAGACTAATGCAGACTTAAAGGATAAAAGTTTAAGAGCTGTCAGTTACTTAAGGAAAATTCAAAGATGTAATATTTTCTGACCAATATTGCAATTATGTTATATTATATTATTCAATGTATTATTTAATCGAAGGTTGGGTATAAATTCTTTATCTACAAACCTTTTCAAATTATTCATAAGACTCCATCAATGACTCTATAAAAAAATCTACCCTAAAAAATAGTAGATTCAATTTTCAACTTAAAATTTACGAGTTAAAGTGGGCTTTACTAATAATTATTAATAATTTACAATGAATATTTACTCAAGATCTCGCTTGTTCAACACCATCTATGGTACTCAGCATTAAACAAAAAGTTTTTTTTATACGAAAGGTTGGCAAGCGAGCAGATGGTTTACCTGATGTCAAGTGATCCCATCGCCATGGACACACACAACATCCAAAGAGTTGTCTGCCTTGGAAATTGGATAAAACAGGTTAAAGGGTAGGGATAAGGGATTTGATGGGGAAAGGAGTGGGAAAAGAAAAGAGTAGGAATGGCCATCCGGCAACCCTAACAGCCATGCATACTTCATTTTATGCTTACAAGCAAAGTGCAACTCTTTTTAAACATTAAAATTATTTCTTAAAACTCCCAACTGGAATACATTAAAAATATTATTTGAGCAATTCTCCGAGGTCGTGACACAAAAGCAGGTTATAAAACAGACAAGAAAAGCAAGCAAATAAACCAACGATCAAAATATTTACGAGGCATTCTTCTGTGTTTCAATTCGCCAGCTAACTCCCGCCAGTTCATATTTATGTATGTATGTGTGTATATCTCTATGCTGTCAAACCTTTAGTAGTACTAAAGGTTTTAGATATGTTCCCTTCACATTATTGTTATCTTTACGACAATTTTGTATAACCCATAATTATTTATTTTTTATTACTATGTCCTGGATACCTTTATTCAAAATTTAAAAAGCTGTATGTCACTGAACTCTTTTTAAACGGTTGCGCCGATTTTAATGATATTTTGTGTGTGTGTTTGAGTGGGACCCGGATGGTTTCAATTGACAATTGGAGCCGTAGCCAAGGTTTTCAAAGCTTTTCACTTAGTACTGATTATTCCAAGCTTATGGACGAAACTGCCAGCAAACCTTATAAGAAATAAAAGTTCCATAGATGTCATATAGCAATCTGATACATGACGTAAGAATAAAACAGGCGTCGCAGGACAATGCATTACTTATGCCTTAAAACCGTTGCGAAATAATTCGTCAAAATCGTTCATAAACAAACAAACTGACGAATGTTGTGCTTGTTGTAACACTAAATCATTATTTATGTAATTCGTAGCGGTTGCGCAAAAAGAGTGGCCGGCGCGGCACCGAGTGGCCGTTACTCGTTCCGTTAAGTCCGTTCATAAATAAACCGTTGATTTACGAGCTCGTTACACGTCATCGTAATCTGGAAATATCCTATTTAATAGCAAAACAAAATCCGCTTTCAGTTTGTAAGTCATGTACTAGCGAAGCTATCACTGAAAAGCGCGTACTGGCCCATCTTGGCCCAGCTCCGAGTGGTAACGACTGAGTCGGCACGGACTACTATTGTTGAAATAATGTCTGGCTAACGAGCCACGGGTCTAGCATATAGCTTACAAGGCTGATAAAACTAATGGTGTGCTCCTGAATTGCAACACGAAGCACAAACCTACAAATACCACTTTTTAGCCTTTAAACAGATTCTGCATGGCTCATAATTTTTAAAAATGAACACTATATTAAAAAATAAAGTTACCTAACAGACTTTGTTGAAACAAACAGATAAGAAAAAATTAATCTTGATGATGGACACAGATATTTAGTAACACTAAACACTAATATTTATAACTTTTCTTGGATTGCTTAAAAAAACCCCAACACAAATTTTCCTAGCAGTAGCGTGAAATTGTGCCAGTTAACATTTCCGCCATAGAGGGCTCCAAGGGCCGAAATCAATATCAATTTAGATAATAGCGGTATTCGCTGTGATTCGCAACGCGATACGGTTTGCTCTTCCACTCCTGATAAGTGCTACAAGTGTTTTTTTTTTATTCTGAGTAGCGAATGAAGTGTGTCATTTATATATATTTTTTTCGTGTTTAAGAAAAATCACCTTTGCTAGGAAGCAATATTGCAATAAATTCATATATTCAGAATGCAACGTAAGTCGTTTTTTTTTATTTTCTTTCCATACAAATTACAGTAACTATTATACTTACATGTTCTAAGTAGTTTGTTTAGAACTGAAGATTATGAAAGTAACGATTTACAAACAATTTTTTTGTAAACAATATATTTGTCAATGTTTAATGTTTTGTTTTGAAAGAACCGTTACATCCTGAACTAACTACATCCTCCATATATACTGTGATCACAATATTAAATCATTAAAAGAAATCATGACCGATACGTTATATAGTCCAAAAAACATGTTCGCTTCACAGCATGTGTATGATGGCTTGTGAAAGGGCTGCAATATTGGATCGCTGCTCTCTGGCTTACAACCACGTGTTCCACTGAAATAGCTCGCGAACGTAATACAGGCGCTGCATACTGTAGGGGCACCACGTATGGATCAAAACAAAATCTCAAATATGTATATGAAAATATGAATATACAAGCATAAATAAAAATTTTGTCGGCTTTTCAATCTTTAAAATGAAAAGGTCAGTAACAATTTAACAATAGATAACTGCCAAACTATAATATTAAAATCATAAAGCCTACGAAAACTCTCTAGGCTTACACGTATAAGTAGAAATAATTTATTATAATACAACGCCCTCTGCTTGTTATACCTACATCATAATATGAGTGTCTCGCAGCACAACGAACAAGTGTGTGCGCCTAAAATGTGTTGGATTTTAATAGTGTGTATGCAGTTTCGAAGCAGTACCTTATTGATTCGTGCCCCGAAAACGACCACCTCAAATTCATCCACAAATGTTGTCCTAAAAATACCGATCGTGTGGCCACCGTATCGCATGAGCGCATATGCGGCTTCGGTCACTTCCCGTGCGATATTCGAACCCGCGTTGCCAAATCGCATTCGCCGGCCGCTGACTCAGCACCGGCTCTGTTCAGTGTGATAACCAGACATAATGTCAGACCGCGATCTCCCTTTACGGCGGACCAAATCGACGAATGTTCTCGTAACTATGATTCAACCAACCGGTACGCCGAAAACAGAGCGTGCACCAGAGATTTATTTGCAAGTAAAGGGAAACAACTGCAAAAACTCTACAATCCTAATCTTTTACGAAGGAATAATTTTGTTTAATTTATTTTCTTATTGATATCCATGTTAAAAAAGTTTTATTGTTCGTAAAAAAATAAAAGTACATATTTTTTTATTCCGTTTGTTTTTGCTATTGCCAAAGGCAATTAACTTAATATAAACGTGTAAAACCATGTTATCAAACGCATCTATTAATTTGACCTATTTTGGTTTTAGTATAAACATATGGAATAACCAGAGGTCCAAAGATCTACGACCATACACCAATCATCTACCTGTAGTCGTACAGTATCGTTTTTACTTTTAGTACTGTTCATAATACGAGGAATAAAATTAAGAAAATTAAAAAGTTTAGTCGTAAATGTCACGATTTTTATGTCGAAAATATACACTCTAGAAGGAAACGATCACGCTATGATATTTTCCTGCACCATAAACATCTTCAAATGCCAAAATACGGGTCACAAAAACTCAATCGTCATACGAGAAAAATATTATTTTGTTCCACAATAGAATTTATATTTGCAGGATTTAATTTACATACTAATGTATAATATGGGCTTTTGTTACATGCTACTGATATAGCTTTATAACAAAATTCAAGAATTAAATAATCTATTGCATATTTTTTATCGAGTAGTTTTTCATCAATTTTTAAAAGATAAGGAGTAGATAACAGGAAGCATTTATCTCTTCGACTAGCAACCATTAATTCATCTTAGGCGACACTTTTCGCGAATAGATGATACGAAAACTAGATCTATCTATAGACTACGACAACGAGACAGATCTATCTGATTACCATATTAAGTAACCTAAAACTTTTTACACTGTTTTCAATTACGTTTTTTATTATTGTTCGGTGATTTTTGATTTCGTCTTGAATTATTTGTAGATATACATTGATTTCTTTTACTTACGCGAATACTACACATTGTTAAATAAAACCATTTTACGGATTTTATTACGCATTTTAAACTTGTGTGGTACAAAAACAAATATAAACACAATAAAGTCCGTAAAATAATTT
Organism: Graphium androcles; assembly: GCA_018247855.1. Taxonomy (NCBI): domain Eukaryota; kingdom Metazoa; phylum Arthropoda; class Insecta; order Lepidoptera; family Papilionidae; genus Graphium; species Graphium androcles. The sequence continues at coordinate 5,857 of DWHK01000091.1, read as the reverse complement.
TTTTATATAGGAAAGGTTGGCAAGTGAGCAAATGGTTCACCCGATGTTAGTGATCTCGTCGCCCATACACAACATCTAAACCGGTTAAAGGGTGGGATGGGTTAGGAATATATTAAGGATTTGATGGGGAAAGGAACGGGATAAGAAGAGGGTAGGAATGTCCATCCGGCAACTGTAAGAGCTATGCATATTTTATTTTATGCGGGCTCTGTGATGGGTGGTGGTACCTCCCCGGGTGAGCGCGACCTTACAAGTGCAGCAAAGGCTGTTTGAAAGATGTTATGCTCTACCACATTTTATTTAGCTATGTTATTTATAGTGTTATTTTTTTTATTTATTTTTTTATTTTATTTTCAGTTCGTGAATATAAATAACAGATGCCAGTAAGTACGATTTATTAAAACATAATCAATCATATTTGGTGTTCTAACTCGGCTAACCCTATATGGCATGTAACTTATTAACCTACTAATTAATACCATAATTTTGGAACTTAATTTAAATCCTTCTTCATCTTTAACTACATGTGTATTTAAATTAAATAAGAACGTTGTTTTGTTTTAAACTGAACTAAATTCATTAAGTATAAAACCTTTAATAAGCTTTGATTTAAATCATAAAATTCAAAGCTGTAGTGTGACAATAAATTACAACATTATAAGTTGTATATTATCTTTAAACAGTATCAACAGTAAAGAGGGTTCATAACATCTCCTTTATTTACACCTGTAAGCGTAACCTTCATAGAACGTGTAATTATGAGAAGGATCTTTACCTAATTTAAACTTACGGAATTTTCAACGGATTATAAAGAAGAACATAAACCTCACGAATTGTTGCTTCTTCGTTTTATGTCACCAACTGTACATACCAAATGCTTACAATATTTTTCTTTATTCGCAAAACTGTACACAACAATACTTTACATTACATGCTACATTCAGAACACTTCAATATATTATACTTACTTTTTAAGGAATGACTATATATTAAATATACCTCTTACTGTTTACTTTATATAAGACAAATAGGTGGATAGATTTGTGTAAACACGAATATTCTGTGAAACGTAACAAAAGCATTTCAGGTTTATTTAAAGACAGCAAATAATCATTCCGTGCTGATGTACGCTTTGCTCGTGTCTCGAACAGTTCACACGAAACAAAATACACATGATTTCTAATACAACTCCGTGGCAATTAACGAACACATAACTTCATGATGTTCGTAAGCAGGAAGTGAGTTTTCATAAAATTACACACATTAAAAAATCTCTTTGTGTTAATTATTTCACTCAAAGATTCGATGTTATGAAACAACAAAACGGTTAAAATATTTTAAACTATTCCTTGCTAAAATTATCGAACCGCGTAGGATATAAAGTGAAACTCATACTGTAATTTCTTTCAGAATAACAATGTAATTGAATTTAAATCTTGTTTGTGCAGAGTTGTGCAGCTTCACATGGCAAACAATACGAAAATGAGACCATTTTAAAAGTTCCAGTAGCGCTTAAGCGAGTTTTGTATTTCCATGTACTCGTAAATACGTTGCATACGAAATACGGAAAGTTGGACGCAGTGGTTATCGGCGACCGTGAATAAAATTATACGAAGCTTTCACGGAAACCGCGGGGGAATTACATATATGTATCTGATAAAAATAAACGCAATACGACTGTTAGGCGGTGATTCGAAACTTAAGAGGAATTATAATGCAATGAACCTAAATAACTGCATTCACATAGTCAACCTTTGAAAGGTTGAACCGAAACATTTTACTTACCGGCTAAAATATTAATTAACCGCTAACAATGCTAAAAAAGATAAAACACGTCTTCTAAATGACTTATGACGTTAGTATACACGAAGTTTTGTTAAATCTTTTCCCCGGCGATACGGAGTTGGCTCTTTTAGTTCTCTGCCAACTTATATACGGCAACGTTTCCTATTAGGAAAATTGAGAAGGCGGTAAGCCTGCGTTACTTCATTCGCTGACGAGATTTTATAAGAATATTCGTTTTATTATTTTACTACTATAAATAATGTAATAAGAATACCTTTTAGAAAACAGAGGAGATTATATCATCTACCTTTCAAAATGTTCTTTGCAGTACCTTTTGACTAGAAACAGCAAATATCTAAGACTAAGGTTGTTTAAATCTATTAATATGTGAACGCTAAAAGATCCGTCTGGACTCTTAAAAAGTCGATCCATCAAAGATATATTTAGCCCAAAAAGCTTTAGGATTGACAGTTGATTAATGGCAGACGAGGTTAGCAGTCGCTTTGTGGTTCCTTTGAAATCCGCGGACACAATGCCAGTGGGGAAGAGGCGAGACCCGAGATAGTTGATGACGTCCATTCGGAATAACGCCGGGATCGCACTGACCTTCTAGCTCTAAGCCGCATCGCCCGTGACCGCTCCGCCGTTTCGGCAATACCTTCAAATACTTTTTCCAGTTCAGTACCTTCACATACAAAAACTACTTGTTCGTTTGTATTAATCGCTAATCTTTGTAAAATATTTTACCATAAATTTTGTTGATGCTAGAAGCTAGCTAATAGAATAAATCAAAATAAAATTTGCAAAGTTTATTTTTATAATTAATAAAATTTACATGCGGTTGCTTTTTTACTTGCCAAATTACTATACAAATTTACTTGCCTGCGGTTTTACCCGTACGATATTGTTTATAATTTTAATTTTAAATAAATTCAAGCTGTTTGCACGGAACCCTAATCTTTTTTTTAATAACCTAAATTACTCGCTATACCATCAACTGCCTGTCCAAGTCCCGTCAAAATGTTAGGGATATTTGCCGAACCAAAAAAACAGATTAAATAAACAGAAAATTTTAAATATTAGCTATTTGTTAATTGATATTGGATAACTTTCATGTGTACTTAGAAAAAAGCTCTTATTTTGACACAACAAACAGATGATTTAATTTTATTTATATGTATAGATATAAAGATTTATTCTATACCCTAAGTATTATCGAAATAAACAATATTTCTGGGTACAATCAGCTTCTCATCAAACGAATTAAAAAGCAAAAATACTCAACTAATCCTAACTTTTTAACCCTTACATTAGTTGTAAATCGATATAGTGACTCGAGGTGCCGTTTGTTATGTCAAGGTTACATGTAAAATTATAAGCCCTGTAATATGCAGATTAAATTTATAAACGATTCAAAGAACGTTATTAACTTAAATACAAATATCCGACAACTTTTTATCATAGTGACGCTAAATTTATACGAATAAAGTTTCACGGTTAAAGTTTTCATTGTATTGCAGAAAATATAATTCGCAACTTCGCGTTGAGTAACCAGGTGTCACAAATTCCTGGAAGCTTCCAACAAGTTTGTTCACTCGTTCGCCAGCTTCCGGGCATCTTATCTCGAGAACAGTTCTCAACTTATCTCGAGTTGTCTCAAGAATCCCTCTACTGTTCGTAATATGTTGCATTGTATATACCATGATACGCTTATACACATTATCATATCAAAGCTTAACTAGCTTTTGTCTGCGTCTTCACTCGTGATAATTTTATTTTCTCTTGGGATCCCAGAAATCCCTTTTCCTTTTTATATACCCTAGAAGTAATATTGGAATAGCCGTCTCAAAGTTATTTTACTGTTCCTCAAGTACAAATTTATATAACAAAGATGCCCTAATCCTTTTTTGTACCCCTTATAACCCGTATGCAAATTTTAATGACTAATTAAAACATTAAAGTGTAAGAAAGAAACAAACAAACTTACCTCCGCATCTATTATATTGGTCAAAAGCTTACTATAAAATACGAGACAGCATTACATATGATTGTAGATCTTGGACTTAAATATATATGTATACCCATATAATCATATCGGGGAATATGACGTTTATAATTCAGTTTATTACAATTGTGGGCCAAATTTAACTAGGGTCGCTTCGCAATAAAGCTCCCCGGGGACTTTCCGGGCACACTGTATTTTTATTACCGCGTTCATTCCTGCCATATTAGTTATACCGAATATTGCCGTATTTTTCTGCAGGTTTATTTTCCTGCTAACACTTACAAACTATTATATATGAACCAATAACATAAGATAAGTTATATATCAAATATAGCATATACGCGTATATACTATATTTGATATATAACTTATCAATATTGAATAAAGACAAAGAGGAGAAAGTAATACCATATATTGAATATAAATATTGTTGTCTTCCTCTCTTACTTTTGACGCATAATGCGTGACACGACCTTGATTTTTTTTGAAATGCTATCCTAACTATAAGCACTATGGATTATGTTACAACGGCGATTTACGCACATAAATTCCACACACACAAACACCCAGATACAAAACAATTATCTATAGGACATACAAATAATTGTTCTGGCCATTAATAAATTGTGGGAATTGAACCCACGACCCTCGACGCCGAAGCTAACGGCTTAGCAACTGCGCCAGTCGGCCTCCAACCGCGCGCAAAGAAGTCTCACTTCAAAATATGTCCTACGAAATAGCATAGATTATGCAATGTAAACAATCCATAATACACCACATTACTCAGCCAGCGATCACATAAAATGACTTCACACATTCTCTGTCTATCCATCACACGAGAGGTTGGATTAATCTGCGTAAGAAATCTTTGTTTTGGAAACATCGTATCTAAATCGTAGGCCTCGCGAAACGCATGTGAGGCCGAGGAGCGCATGAGGCCCAGTGGTAATGCTGCTTGAGCATTTTCATTTCAATCAAGGATATTCTTGGCCAGGGTTTGATAGCAGAAGTATTGCCTACCTTTTTAGTATTTAAGGAAATAACGAATATTGTAATCAACTATTTTTAACCCCCGACGCGAAAACGACGGGGATTGACGTGTATGACAAGAACCGATTTCGTTTTGTTTCTTTTTTTTCTTTGAAAGGTGGATTAGTCGGGAGTGTTCTTAGCTATGTTTGATGAAAGTGGTCCAAGATGGCCGCCGCCACAAAATGACGGATAACATATTTTTTTATATTTCTTCGCAACTCCCTCAATATGGGTATCAAATGAAAGGGCTTGACTAGTAGAATGCTATACACTATGATAAATTTCAATCCCAACATGACCACCTCCTATTTTTTATTTTTACTTTTTGTGAGTTACTTTTTTAAATTTATTTTTTGTGTCGGGGTTTAGTGAATTTTTTTTATATTTGTTAGATATTGATATAATGATAGTAAAAACTTCAATTGCTAGTAAGTACAATTATATAGTTTCCGTATATCTATTGCATGTTCATATTTTTCATATCGTAACGTCGAACTGATTTATCTTCTTGATATTCGTTCTTGAACCTTGAAACGTTTTTTTTTTTCATAACCGTTAGATTTTTTACAATTTTAGCAACAATATTGTCCAAATCAAATCTTTTTACCTTTATGTTGTTACTTGATTTTAATTCTTAATTTTTTTACTTCATATAATATACCTATACCAATTATTAAAACGTGTCTAAATTTATAATCATTCTTATTCCAACAAAACTACCTAGGGTCCTGATAGATAATGTTTATATAAGACTAGCGACCCGCCCCGGCTTCGCACGAGTGCAATGCTGATTCTAAATACACTACAGAAAAACTGTGAACGTTGTATATAAAAACACAGCGGCCTGCTCCGGCTTCGCGCGGATATAAAATATATAGCCTATGACACTCACTGAAAAAAATTATTAAAAACGATCCAGTAGTTTTGATTCATTCATTACTTCCCGTGGCCCGCACGGGTTAAATTTGGAGTAAAACAATTCCCCTTTCCCTATACCATGAAGATTTCCTGCTATCTTTGGAATATCTAAATTCA